>CAUYPK010051365.1:0-194810 GCA_963574355.1 Loris lydekkerianus | reverse complement strand
TTCAGGCATTCTTTTTTATCAAATGTGTTTTTGTTTTTTTTTTTTTTTTTTTTTTTTTTTTTTGGTAAATTATGTGAGTTACACACAAATACATTCTGGATCTAAATGTGTTGAACAAAACATAAGAAAATGAAAGTCATGGGAACAGCTCTCCAACTCCCAACCTGTACTCTCTGTTTTCAGCTCAGTCTAGACTTTGTCCTTTGCATGGAAATAAGTTGGGGATGTATCCCTTGTAAAGAGTATTGTCTATTACTGTACAACCTGTTTTACCCATCTAACAATGTGGCTTTGCATGTTGGTACATTGAGGATCATTTCATCTTTTTAACTGCTGTAGAGTAGTCACAATTTGAAGATAAAAACATTCCTGCCCTGAGGGACATTTAGGTGGTTTTCAACTTTTTGCCATTTCAAACAGCTGCAGTAGATTCTTGTTCTCTCCTCTGTGAGCCCAAGTACAGTGTATGTATAGTACTTGGGAGGGAATCACTAGGTCTAAAGACACCGTGCCACCAGCCTCAGCCCCAGGAACAATGATGCTCACTTTAAAAACCTCCTTGAACCTTCAAGTTCACAGCCTGGTGCTAGCCTCTCTTCTACATGGTCCTGTGTTGTTATGCAGCAGCTCCCTCAGAAAATCCCATTTCCTACCTCGACTGTGAGTTCCCAAAGGGCCCCACCAGGGATGTCTCTGGGGACACCTCTGTACATCACAGGAGAGTGAGTCTGGCAGATTTTGTGGCTGCCAGGCTGAGGCTGACCCATCTGCCTGCCTTCTAGATACACACCTTCACAGCCCAAAGCCACACCTCAGCGCTGTGAGGAGCAGGTGTGAGCTCAGAGCCAGCTGTTCTGGATAGGGCTTCTGTGTGCTCCCCATTCCCTCCAAGGAGACAGCAGTGAGTGTCCAATGGTTGATTCTTCTGAGCTCCACTTCAGCCTCCACCCTAGGCCCACTATCATCCGCAGCACTCCATGATGGCAAGCCTTCCTCCAGAAGTCCCCCCTAGGCTGTCATTCCCCTGGGGAGTCAGTGTTAATAACTCCTTATCCTCATTTGCCTTTCTTCAAGAGCTTAAGTGAGAGGACAAATCTCTCGTGGGAGACTGTCAGACTGGCAGAAGAGATGGTTTGAGAAAGACCAGGTTGGGATGGCCCTGGTCAGCTTCTGTGCACAGCCGGTCTCTCACAGAGGTGCAGAGGGAGGGAAGCGACGAGCCCTCTCCTCCCTAGCTTCCTGAGAGCCAACTGGTATCCACCCTGTGCTCTGCAGCTCGTCAGCTCGGCAGAGGTCATTCATACTCACTGGCACGTAGGTCTCCCACTAACTTCTGAGGTCAATAGTGTTGTCCCCATTGTATGGATGAGAAAACCAGGGTTCAGAGAGGTGAATTGGGGAGTGACCCCAGGCTGGTGAGGGGCTCTCCTGGGCAGAGTTGGGCCTTTGCAGGGGATGACTCAGGACCAGAGTGCTCTGTCAGGCTGAACAGGCTCCAGGAAGCCTTTGGCAGAAGAGCCCTCCCAGCAGGGACCCACTTATCAACCATCTCAGTGTCCACAGGACCTTGGTCAGTTCTCAGCAGCCTCTGAGCAGCACTTTTGTGTTCCTTCTCTACCTATTGCCCCTCTACACACAGAGCTCCCCTGCTCAGGGCACCAATAACCAAGCAGGACAGAACCAAAGCAGGTTCTGACCTCCTCTGAGCATGAGGAGACTGCCAATCAATAAGCAAATACACATTGACATGTCAGGGGTGACAGGTGCCAAATGGATTATGAGACAGGGCAAGAGATCAGAGAATATGGAAGTGTTGGGTGGGTGTGGCTAAATGAGGTGGCCAAAAGAGGCATCTCCGAGCAGAAAGGTGAGGAAAGTAAAGGAGTAAGCTGGGCCAATGGCAGGGGTGGGTAGGGTTCCATTCTGGGCAGAAAGAATGACCAGTGCAAAGACCTAAGGAAGAGTGTGCCTGGTGGGGCTGAGGAATGGGGAAGATAGTGAGTGGGCAGGGGGAAGACAACAAGGAGGTAAATTCAGGGGTAGAGATGGCAGGGGAGGCTACACAGGGTCTGGGGGATGCTGAAAGATTCCAGTTCACAATGGAGTCACGTGCTCTCTCAAAAACAGTGGCAGAGGCGGTACCTGTGCTCAAGGAGTAGGGCGCCAGCCCCATATGCTGGAGGTGGTGGGTTCAAACCCAGCCCTGGCCAAAAATAGCAAAAACAAACAAACAAAAAAAAAAAAAAAACAGTAGCAGAGATTTCTGGAAGCTGGACAAATTCAACAGATTCTTTTTCCTCTGAAATCTTTTCCTTGTTATCCTGGGCCATGGAAACAATATGATCGCTTCCTCCTCCTCTTCTTTCATCCCCTCCCTTCTCCCCTCCAAACCTGCCCCTGACCTTGTCCCAAGTTGGCTTGCCTGCCTGCAGGCGAGGCAGTGGCCGCCTCCTGGTTGCAGGCAGAGGACAAAGCCAACAAGGGGACAGGAGGAAAGACACCCCCAGGAGAAGCAGGCAGCAGCACGAGGGACTACGTCACAGGAGATCAGTCCCTGGGTGTCTCTATCAATAACCGTCTGCCAGTGACCAGGAGGGAGGAGGAAAGGGGAGGGAGAGGGATGATCTGGGGTCTGGACAGGGGGAGGGCTGTGATGGAGGAGAAGAGTGGCGCCTTGGCAGTTCCTTCCAGAGTGGGGCAGGAGCTGGGTGTGAGGAAGGCAGAGTTTCAATCTCCCAGGCATCTATCCTTGCTTCCTTCTTCCATTTCTGTGTCCCCTTCACAAATATATCTCCTTTCTGAAGCCAAGAAGAGAAGGTAGACAGAACCAATTTTTATACTGGAAGAGGAGGAAGGGGGTGTGCATTGGGCACAAGCTGCATGGTAGAAGATCTAGAAACTGCTGAGGACACTGGGAGCACTCTGTGCCCGACAATAGAAAAAAAAAGTTGGTGACAAGGGCTGGTGCAGGCTCCAGACTGGCATCACCAGCCTGTGGGCCTCATGAGAGGGTGTCCTGGACTACAGAGCCTGGCACAGAGCCTGGCCCTCAGGAAATAAATGGCCGTAAGATCTTCCTAATGGCTGGCTGTGGCGGTGGGCTGGGTATGTACCTGACCAGTCAAGGAGGGCTTCCTGGAGTAGGTAGAACTTGACCAGATTTCTGAAAGGTGGACTAGTTTGGGAGGCGTAGAAATGGAGAGAGAAGGCATACCACCAGAGTCTAGGTGAGGATGGGGTGAGAGAAGAAGAACGGGAGTTGGAGGGGAGCCCAGGTTATTGGGGGTGTCAGAGAAGATAACGGGAGAAAGAGACAGTAACAAGGGAGGATGGCTATCCTAAAGGGCACCTTCTCTGGGGCCACTGTTCCCAGGGAACTCAAACCTGCTTTGGCCATAGTGGGCTTTTCCACTTGCACCATGGTTTCAAGCCTTGCAGCCCTCCCAAGCGACCCACAAACACGTGTGCATGCAGGAGAAGAGGCCCCTGCCACTGGGCAGTTTGAGGAAACCCCAAGAGCACTAAATACTGTCTGCCTTGTCACAACGCCTGAAGGGCAGGATGGAAAGTCATCCCTTCAGTACATTACTCTGTCAAATCTGGATTCCCTGGCAAGGAAATAAAGGTGTGGCCCCATCAGAGTCACTCAATGGGAGAGCTAAACTGAGCCCTCTCAGTTCACAGATGGGGCAACAGGTCAGACAGGGCATATGATTTGCCAGGCTCACCCATGGAATTAAAGGCCAAGCAAGGGTGGGCCTGGGGCCAATGCTGTTCCTCAGTTGTCTGGATACACCCAAGAAGTCCTCTGACTGGGAGGGTTGTGAAGACCATCACTCACTGCAGATTCAACAGCAGGAATTGAGGCAGGAAACACAGGGAACACAGGACAGCCTGGCTTGGGGTTCTTATTACAGATGGAACTTTATTTGGAAGGCCTGAGGGTCCTTGATGGAGCAGCCACTAGCATTCCTAAGAGGCCAGAATAAGAGTTCATGGTCAAGTGTGGCCAGGGATTGAGAGGTGGAAGCTGCCCCTTCTGGTAGGTGTAGGGGCTGTCGCTTAAACACCTATAAATAGCACTCTGAGGGTGAGCCAGAGAGGCCTGAGGCACCAGGGCGTGGGAACAAGGGCAGACCCGGGAGGAGAGGGGGCGTGGTGGGGAAAAGATGCAGGGTGGGGAGACTCCTCAGAGAGAGCAAAATAAAAATGCAAAGGGAGGGCTGAGAGACAGACAGACGGGAAGACGGAGAGGGAGCGAAGCTACCAGTGGAGTGCACAGGAGAGGAGAGGTGGGGAGAGGTACCCAGCGCAGGGAGGAGGAGGAAGCCTGGAGGGCTAGCTGCAGGGCGCGTAGACGCGCCTGGGGCGCCCCACTGACCCTTCTTCGCGTTTGCTTCCCTCTCCAGGCTGCGCTTTCCTCACCTACTGCGAGCGTGAGTCAGCGCTGAAGGCCCAGAGTGCGCTGCACGAGCAGAAGACTCTGCCCGGGGTAAGTGGCGCCCGCCGCGGCGCAGGGACCGGCGCACCGACAGGGGGCGACAGCGGGAGGCCGGGGAGGCTGGGAGATGGAGGCCGGGGCCCGCCACCCGCCTCTGCACGGGAACTCCCGCGCCGGCCCTGCATGTTCCGCGCGGCCGCAGGGCACGGGCGGGTGGAGGGCGCGTGGTAAGCTACCGTCCAGGCCCGACGGAATCCGAGGCCGGGGCCGCCCGGACCGGGCTGGGAGCCAGGGCGCAGCGCCTGCGCGCACGACCCGTGCGGTCAGCCGGCGGCGGGGGCGCGGTAGGTCCCGGGCCCAGGAAGCCCCGGTGCCTCCTCCGGCTGCGGCGCCCGGCCGCGTGTGCGGTGAGGAGTGCGCCCGTGCAGGCCTCCCCGGCTGCTCCCGAGCGGGGTCCGGGTGGGAGGAGGCGCCTCCTGGCCTGAGCTCGGCGCCGCCGGTGAGATCACCGCGGTTTATTTAAGGAGCCAGCCCTGGTGTTTGATAAACTATCGCGCCTCAGCCCTGGTTTATAGCTTCTGTGCGGGGGAGAAGAGAATTATTTATGGCCCCCCTAACTGGGTGTGATATCAGCCATGGCTATTATCGAGGCTAGTTCATCACCATAAAATAAGAAGTGTTCCTTGGGTCAAGGGTCTGTGCGGTCTCTCATGTGGGTTCAGAGAGAGGGGGCGGTGGGGGCAGGGGGGAGATATATGACTGCTGAGTATCTAAAGATAAATGGAAAGATGTGTGTTTGTGGGCATAATTTAAAGAATTTATGAATATACAGCGTTTAAACGTATACAATGGGCACTGCAGGGAAGCACGCGTGTTCTGTATGTATGCACACCACTTCTCACACATGCATGTTTACATTCTTAGCAAGCCAACCGTATGTAAACACACGTTTTCATTTCTGCCCCACAGCAGGAAAGGTTAACCAGGTAGTTGGAGAGAAAATGCAAGCCAGGGTGGGGGCAGCCTTTTTTCTTTTACATCAAAGATCTTTCTTCACCCGTTTAGGGGTGGGGAGTACTGAATTACACAGGGCCTTCCTTCCATTAAGACAGCCTTTGTATTGTATTTTGGTATTTGTGATTGCAAAGCACGGGGCTGAATCATCTTAATAACATACCCGCAGATGCAAATATATGGAAATTGAGCACCGCACAGATTTTGTGTGAAGCTTAGCTCTGGCAGGGTGGCCATTCCCCAGTTGGTTTTTTAGTGGCAAGACTACATCCACATATATTATAGTAATTACTTTCTGGGTGCCCTCTGTAAGATGGCAGAAATATGCTCCACATCGCCCCATGTTATGTGTGAAGCATAAAGCCATATTGTAAGATAATCAAAGGCTTCTGAGAAAGGTTTGTGCTGATTAATAAAGTGTTTATGGTACTTTGTTTTGGGGGAGATTGTGATAGATATTTTAGAGCCACCCAAATGGAATAGAAAATGCCACATTGTTATGGGAGGCCCTTCATCAGCTTGAGAGAGATTGCTGGGGAGTTTCATGATGACTAAAAGCCAGAATCAGATGGGGAAACAAAAAGAGAGAAGGTAGGAGGGGGAGGATTAGGATTTTGAAGGAGGGAGGGTGGGAACTGGGAGAATTTCAGTAGCAAGTGTGGATTGTTTAGGATCTAACATTAACCTGTGGTTGTTTATTTTACATATAATAGAATAGCTAAATGATGGAGTGTATTAGTTCTTTAATAATTTATAGAAATACTTAGATGTTGCAGTAATTACATTAAAGGTCACATATCAAAGGTAATTTGGTTGAGCAGCTGTGATGGTTTCTCAGAAGCAATCAATATCACTGTCCGTGGTGCTGATTTCACCAAGGGGCCTGCCAGATTAAAGAAGGCTTATTACCAGGCAGAAAGGCCCAAGGGAAATCAGGAGCACATTGGAGCGACGCGACAGCCCCCCTTCCACCGATAATTAACACTGTTCCCCATAATCTGTGCTAATCCTTCATACTGGGAGATCTAGTGGCATTTTTCTAAAATCACAAAGACAAGTTGGGTGAGTTGGAAAGAAAGAGCACATACACACACAAAAAAATGTGAATATATGTTGGGAGAGGGGAGGAGTGAAGTTAGAGCCAGTAACAGAGCTAAAACATAGCCTAGACTCCCCTTGCATTGCCTGGAACACCATCCTTTCTGCAAAAAAGTCTTCACAGGGAAACTCACGCCCTCAAAAACCTCATCACACAATTTTCAGGGCAGGCATGGCCCAAGAGGGAAGGATTCAGGAAGAATAGATAGGATTGCCGCACAAAGTTCTGAGGGCACATTGTCCCCGAACAAACCCACATGCAGACAAATGAAAAACAAAATGACCAAGTAAAATTATTCTTTAAAGTGGGGTCACTTTGATTCTAGAAAGCAGAACTGGTATCATTATTGTCAGTTGGTTTTCACCTTTCAGATCAGAGAAAGTGTGCCACTAGCAAATAAAGGGACAGAACTAAGCAAAATGCTCTCACCCAACCAAATAATAGGTGCTCTTGCCAGCTGAGGCTGTGTTCATGAGGCTGTTTGGTTAGGGGGCAGAGGGCAACCTCTTCTTGTCTGGGGTGACCACACTAGGTGCCCCAGTGAGCACACTCTATGTCTGACTGAGGAGAAGGAAATTGAAAAAAAGAACCTGGAAAACTAGTAACCTCAGCAATTTCGGCACTTTTCCAGACTTCAAAATCCATTAAAATCAGCCCTCCACTTCTCACTGAGAAAAGAAAGTACAGGCGGGCTATTCCATTTCCTAGCAAAGTACAGAGCTAGCATCCTGTTGCCAGCAAAAAAAACAATCCCATTGTTGTAATATACACACTCACACGACCACCACCACCACTGTGAATAACAACAAAACCACAGAAACAGAAATAGAGGCACCCCTAACACATGCCTTTATTTGGGAATTGAAAAGAAAAGGGGAGCTGATGTTGCCCTTGGGATAAGTGGACTCTCAGAAACCAGACTATGATGGCTGCTCTTACAGATCGAAAGTCAATAAATATCCCTGGGAATCAGCGCAGTTAAAGCCCCTGTGATGCTGGATGGAGTCATCCTGGATGTTGTCACAAATGGATTATTATTTTTGAGCTTGGCATGATTTCAGTAGAATGAGATTATTAAACAAGGATGCCTCAACAAGGTCCCCTTGAGTGCTGCCTTCCACCAGAAACTAGACAAGTGTGAATTTTTTTAATTCTCTATCTCGAACTCTCTCTCCCTCATACTCTTGATGTCACTCTCTCCTGATCCCCTGCCCTCTCTAGCCCATCCCTTTCATCCCAGTGTTTGTTCCACTATTCACAGGGCACAAGTGCTTGGTTTCCTGAGAGTGTGCCAGGCACTGTGCTTGGTTTCCTGTAAGACACAAAGATAAAGATAATGCATTCCCTTCCCCACTTGGAGATGCCCAACAAGTTGGGAACAGAAGCCATACACACACACAAAAAGTATATATAATTAAGCACAGCACCCATAATAAAATGGGTAGTGTGGACAATTGCTCAGTAATCACAGCTAATATTTGTTAAGCATGTTTCCTCTGTTATCTTGTTTTATCTTCATGACCATGCTATGAGGAAGATGCCAGGATTATCTCCACAAGGCCACACAATTGCAAAATGGCTGTGACAGAATCGCTGGGTCTGTTACCAAAGCAGGAGTTAGTTGCTCAAAGTTTCCATTCAGAACATGGGCAGGTTGGGAATAGAGAGTTGGGAGTAAGACAAGTATGTCAGATGAGATCATTGGTTCAAGAAACATCTCAAAGTTGCAGCATGCGGGATGGGCCAGAAGCTGAGAGTGGCCGGCCTGCCTGCCTGTGCAGGAGACACACTCTGAGCAGTAAAGGCCACTCAGAAGGCTCTCTGTGGCCTGAGTGTGCACAGGAAGCCTCTTGAAAGAATTTTGTTCTGTAAAATGCTCCCCCACCCCCACTCCTGCCATGCTGCTTGGTACCAGTTTCTCCAGCCTTTGGGAATTTGCAGAGAATTCTCTTACAGGAAGAGCCCATTTCTTTCCAAAGGTAGGAATATAAGGTCTCAGGGTAGAGGTTTCACCTAGACAAAAACAGGTGATGTGACAAGCAGTGGCCCACAATGCACTCATTTGGTAGCAGAAAGGGTTCCTAAGAGCTGGGTCCAGTTAGCAGTGAGGCCTGGAGGCTATGAGAAGAGGGCTTTGGGCTGGCTGGGGGGAGTAGGAGCTGTAGCTTCTTGGTAAACATTAAAGTTCCAATTCACTAGTTAAAAATTGGCTTTTCTATCCTCACTCTGGCAACCCTCAAATGCAAAGCAAACTACCACACTCCTCCCTGGCGGCTCCCAGCCCCATCCTTGTGTCAGCCAGGCAAACATGCAACATCCCTGCCCCTGCACCTCTCCTCTCAGGTCTTCCAGACTCAGGATGGGTCATTTCCATGGAAATTCAATGTGACCTTCTTTGAATTTACACCAAGAACGATGATGAAATGGAAATTTTTTTTAAAACAAGAGCTCAATTGGATTGCTAGCACCCCTGTCTCAGTGTCCCTTCTTTCTACCCCTCCCTCCCAGTGCCCTTTTCCTTAGCCCATATTTTCTTTTCCTTTCTTTCTCTCTTTCTTTTTCTCTCTTCTCTGAGTGTCTCTGTTTCCTCTCCTCTTCTCTCCCCCTGAGCATTTCCCCCTTTCTCTTTTTCCCTCTCATCGACCTTCTCCTTTCTGGTCCTCTCACTTGTCTGTCCTTTCACCTCTCCTCCCCCTTCCCCTTCAGCCCATTGCCTCCACCCAGACACCCACAGGAGGCTCAGGCGGGCCCCATGCAGCCACCTATGCAGCCGTCGAGGAGACCTCCCTGACGAGGCCCATCTCCCTCCCTGACAGTCCTGCCATTGAAGGATCCATCTAATTTTATGTACAACTATAAAGATGAATGATAAGTAGGAAGGATGCATGCAAGAACAAGATGAATAAATTATAAAGGGCAAATGATGACAAGACAGGGGTCCCCGGAGACAATGATACGATAACAGAAACTAAAGACGAATTTATGATGGATGTAGTTAGCATGTATGGAGGCTGTTAATTCTTCGGGGTAGTTTTACAACTTCTGGTGATTGTCACAATCAAAGTGTTCCATTTTAGAAGTGTGATCTGTTCCCACTGTCCTGGAGGCACAGTGTTGGCTTTTGGTCTGAATGGTGAGTCTGGGTACCATCAGCATCTGCATCTTTTCTCAGCCCCCAAAGCTTTCCGTGTCTCTGATTCAAATCTGGTCACACAGCCAGACCAGGTCCCCTCCAGTTCCCCCATCCTGTTGTCCTTCTTGCTGAGTGTATTAGTTTTGGGACAAAGTTGCACAAAGTGGGTAGCTTAAACAACAGGAATCAATTGTCTCACAGTTCTGGAGGCTGGATGCCCTAAATGAAGGTGTGGGAAGAGTTGATTCCTTCTGAGAGCTGTGAGGAAGAATCTGTCCCAGGCCACTGTCTCCGCTCCGGTGGCCTCAGGGATTTCTTGCTTAGAGATGGTGTTCTCTCTGTGTCTTCATATTGTCTTCCCTGTGTACACAGTCTGTGCCCAAACTTCTTTGTATAAGGACAGTTATATACCCCAATGACTTCATCTTAACTTGATCATCAGCAAAGAACCTATTTCAAAGAAAGTCACATTCACAGGTTTTAGGGGTTAGGACTTCAACATCATTGTGAGGAATGAAATTCAACCCTAACTCTGAGAAGTGGGCTGCTCTGTGTCTCTCTTACAGTAGGGCAGAGAAGATGCCCCCACAAAGGTGTCTGAATAGGGTCTCCCAGGCCCCATAAGTCTGGGTCTCACCTTGCTTCATGCATTTTTCTTTCTCCTGTGGGGAAATGGAACATATGTCTTTCTTCTGCCCCCTATTCCCCCAAAAGAAGTACTTATCTGTCCTTTTAGGGCAGTAGTTCTCAAGTTTGCCCCGCAGGGGACATTTGATATCGTCTAGAGACACTGCGGGCATCTAGTGGCTAGAGAATAAAGATCCTGCTGAATGTTCTCTGATGTGCTGGGACCAGGATAGTGCCCACAACAAAGAATGACCAGGCTCCAAATGTCAATAATGCCCAGATGAAGAAACCTTGTTCCAGGGCTGAGGGTGGGTAGAGGGCAGAACAGGGTGGGTACCTGGAGCAGAGTGCTTCTCTCCTACTCACTGATTCTCACTCAGAGTTTTAGAATTTTAGAACTTGGAGGGTTTGCTAAGGGGCACATGCTCCAGTGGTGTGAGCATGAGCAGGGGAAGCCAGGGGCAGTAGAGGGGGCAGAGCCCATCTCTAGGCATTAAGCAAGAGCTAGCAGTTTCAGCACTGACTACAGCTCAGTTCTCTCTCGAGTGCAGTGAGTTGAGAGGTTGCTCCTGACAGAGCTTGGAACAGAACCCAGCCTCTCCCTTTGGAAGAACCCCCATGTCAATAGGAAACAGGTTTGGCAGGTTTGTGCCCTACCCAGGCTTTAGCAGCCCCTTCACCACATGTCACCGACATAGGCCCATTATACAGAAGGGAACACCAGTGTTCCAAGAGGGAAATCAGAAGTGCTATAAATCCGGAGACTGAGGGCCACATGGGTATAGGGACTACATCTGTGGTGCCTTCAGATCTTGTCTCTCCCCTCTCACAGCTGCCCTCGTCAGCAGCCTCATGCCCCCCTGTTTTCATGGAAAGTCTTCTGCACTCCTCTTCCCATAAAGACATGCAAAAGTGCTCCTCCCTGGGGCTGTAGCCACACTGTCCCCTCCTAGGCTACCCAGTCCTTGCCTGCCCTACCCAGACTGGCCTGGGGGGATTCCCATCTTTCAAGCAAGTAACTCGATGCCCACAGGGGCCATGTCTTCCCAGTGGCACCCACAACAGAGATCAGGCCTGCCATAGGCTAAGCTCAGTAAGTCTTCCTGACAAGTTTAAAGAAAGAACCAGAGCGCCTCTGTGTCCTCAGCCATCTGCCATCATACCTGACTTGAAAGAAATAAACACACAAATAAAAAATCATATGTGATAATGGACAGAAGGAGCCTCCAGATCCAGCCTGCTACCTACAAACCATGTGGCCCTGGGCAGAATGCTCAGCTTGGACCATCCCTGGAACCATCTAGACTATGAAGGAGGTGGTGGGCCACATTGCCTCCCAAGTCCCTTCCAGCTCTGACATTCTTTATGTTTCTAAGAATAATAGACTTGGCATTACTCACATTACTTAAGATGACGGGGAGATGAGGGGAGAGTGGGAGAGTGAGGACAACAGTGTCTCTGGCTCTCCACTACCCAACGCCGTTGGTGACAAGTGTAATAAAACGCAGGTCAGATTTGTCTCTCCCTGAGACAAAGCAGCCAGCCAGACTGCCCACCCTCCAGGGCCAGGGCTGGATTCTTGATGGCACGCCCACCTCTGTTCAGGTCTCTTTCTAAGGAAACCAGCAGATGTTTGAAATTTTCTGCAGCATTTGCCTCGTCGTAGCTTGGATCATGATTGCCATCTCCTGAATCAGCAGCAGCAACATTTAAGGAGAACCTGCCCTGTGCAGTGTATCTTTGTGGGAGGTAGGGTGTCTGGCATCGGACAAAAATGAGTAAGACACGGCCTATTGCAGGAGGAGTTTATCATCTGGCAAGTGTGAAGATAGATCACGATCAGAAAATATCTTAGGAACCCCTAAAATGGTAGTGATGGGAAGTGCCTAGAAGTTCAGATAAGATAGATAGCAGGATAAGCCTGGGTGCCCCAGAAGAGCCCACACCACCATGGTGACCTTCACCCCCTGGTGCACTATTCAGAGGGTGGCCAAGATTAGCATTGTGAGATAACGACCCATCGCCTAAAAACCCTTCAGCCTTCTGTCACCCACAGATTCACCTGGGAACAGGCCATCTTCAAACCTGTGGAGCTTTTATCTAGACACATCACCTTCTCTCAAGCTCCTCTTTTCCCATGTCATTCCCTCTGCCTGGGGAGTTTTCATTTATCCTCTAAGACCCAAGTCCAAAGTTATTTCCTCTGACCCAGCTTTCTGAACCCTTTGGGGAGCTTTCTAGTCCCCTGAGGCACCCGATGCCACCCTTTGATCTTAGATTGCCTGGTCAGCTCTAGATTTTCCATCTTGGAATCCAGCCCTGTGCTCACCTGTACCTGTGCCCATGGTTGGAACCGGTCCCAAAAGAGATGGAGAGGGAGGAAGGTAGCCCTTCTCATCTGCCACGGGCATTCTAGCATAGCTGTTCTCTCTGCTCCCCTCTGGCCACACCACCTTCAGTCCCCTCCAGACAGTTTGCAGCTTAGCTCACTCACCCTGCAGGGACACAAGGGGAAAGTCCAGAAGGCCTCACGCTGTGGTGGTGGACATATGAGGGAAATGACGTGCAGAAGGTGCTTCAGAGGGCAGTCACAGCCAGCATAGGTGTGAGTGTGGGCGTGCGCGGAGGGGGTATGTGTCCACCAGAGCAGGAATGTCAGGCTGCCTCCGGGGCTAGGTCCATGTGATCCTGTTAAGGGTTTGTTGACCTTTCACTCGAAAATGAGGCCAGGAAAGGGCATGCCTGTGTGAGCTCCTGCTCCCAGACAAGTGTGTTTTGGGATTGGAGGGTTTCTGCTAGGGAGCGTGCGTGTGGGCGAGCACAGGGCCAGATGTCTTTGTTGCCGACCTGCAGGGCTCCAGATCCGGCTGCCACATGCCATCAAAGATGGGCATGCCGCGCTTGTGATGGAAAAAAGCAGTATTGTTCTGTATTCTTTAATTCTTTATGAAAACAGTTGTTGTAAGGAGAAAAGAGGTGGAGTTCAGGAAGATGAAATCTCTCCCAGGTCCCCACGTTTGCTGTGTTCAAGCACACATTTCAAAGGCATTCGTGGTCTGTCCTTATGCACCCACCAGGGGGCGCCGTGCAGTGGCTGAGCAGGCACAAGGCACGTGTGTTTAATGGTAAGCCTGTTGTGCCCAGCTCTGTGCCCTGCACAGAAGAGGCTGAATGACACCAAACACTCCACCCTGTGGAACACTGACAGCCTGTACAGAGGACATCAACCAGCTGGATGACTTGAGACAAGCCACCCAACTTTTCCTGGTCTGAGTTTCCTAATTTCTATAATGAAAACCACATGGGTAAGCCCTTTATATGCTATGGATTGCTATAGGTAATCCAACTAGTATTATTAATGAAAAACAATGATGTGCATGTGGATGACCTTCAGGGTCCTTTGCCACAATAAAAGCCTGTGACTCCTAATTAATATGTGAAATAATTAGAGAATAATAAAAGTATAAAACAGTTCAAGTATGCAATTTGGACTATGTGTCCCACTATATTTCAGAAAAGGGAGATGACTGTGAGCTAGAATGACCAGAAAGAGCTCCACAGAAGGAGGACATAATTCAGTTGTGTGTGTAAGGGCGAGGAAAGTGGAAAAATAGTGAGGGGGGAGGACTTTGGGGAGCTAGGAGAACCAGGGGTGAGAATGGGAGCACACATTTGGGGGATAGAGATGCACCTTTCTCCCATGGTTGCACTTTGGAACCTCCAGGTCTTATGACTGCGGCTCCAATCAACTCCAGGCAGACCAGTCACCCTGGGCATGTCCTGGGCTTGACTTCAGGCCCCAGCACATCCCCAGCTTTCCTCCTTCCTGGAAGGGGACTGCATCCCCCTGCCCACCCACCAGAATCCTTCAGGAACATTAGGATTCAGCCCCACCCAATCTCCCACCCTCCTCTGTGAACTTCTGCTGCACACTGGTGTCCCCCTTGTCTGGGCCCCGCAAGTCAATGGCACTGAATGTCTAAACCCTGGCTAAGGTGAAGACACCAGGCCCCCACTTCAGCATCCCAGGTTGGGGTGGGGAGAAGTTTCTAAAAATGCAGAGTCTCGGGCTCCACTCTGTGTCACTCAGACTGTGCCCACTGCACTTCAACAAGGTCCCTGGGAGATACACGGGCACCAAAAGTTTGACAACTGCTGGACTTTCTTTAGGCTGTAAAGGATATTGTCTTAGTTTGGGTGGTCCCAGCAGTAGATGCTAGATAAGCATTTGAGCACTTCTTTGAGCACCCCAGGAAACAGGAGTCAGTGGGAGAAATGCAACAGGGAGGAGAAGAAATCCATAGACATGTTATCAGGCAGGCAGGCAGGCTTCCACTGTGGGGGTGCTGAACCCCACTGGGGGCTCTAGAACCAAGTGTCAGTCACATTCCCTGGAATCAGTGCACTCCAGGGGCTAGACAGCTGGGGTGTTTATACACCAATTCCTACCAAACTTTGGCTGAGGGTGTGCTGGTATCTTTAATCTCCCAGCTTCCCTGATTGCTCCGTGGGTAGGAAAAGTGGGCTCCACAGCCAGAGAAAGCCCTCAAGCCAGGAGTGCAAATGCTGACAGTTGGAAATCAAGCCTCTGTCACAGAGATGGGGAGAACAGAGTTATGAGTGGGACACTACCTTCACCTACGCAGATGGAGTCTGACACCACAGTCCCAAAAGGGAGGACAGAGGAAAGAATCCTGTCTCTAACCAAGTGTGACAGTTACCATTCTCTGAGTGCTTACTATGAGCTAGACATTTCGCAAATATCATCTCATTTATTGAAGACACTGTCACACAGGTGCTCTCAATTAAGTGCTATCAGTGAGTACTATGGTATGGAGGAGGAAACCAGGTGAAGGGCCCAGATTAGTCCACACAACCAAGGAGAGGGCTCCCTCCACCATATCCTAGGATACCCATCCACCCTGTGAAAAGCCGAGCTGCACATGGGCAGAAACAGTGCTCTTTCCCTCACTCCCTTTCACCCCAAGGCCATGCACCAGGCTGCCCCTGCAAGAGACACTGGCATTGCTAGACACCGAGGGGCCCACATGAAACAGGATGGTGGCCCTAAAGATGTCACAATTCACACACCTGTCTTTGGATTGGAGAAGTCTTGTTCTGCATGGGAAACAGATTCTGACCCCAGCCTAGCTCCACCTGGAGCCTTACTGTGCACCTTGGGAAGCCACATAACCTCTCTGAATTTCAGTATCAGTGACTACCCTCCCAGTTACAAAAACATTTGGTGGCAGTGGCTTCAACAAATGGAGCTTTGGCATGTCACCGAGTCTGGGGTCTGGTGTTGCTTCAGCAACATAACCATAACAGAGGTCATGGTCTCTTTCTCATGGTGATCAGATGTCATTATATCTGTCATTAAGCCAGGCAGGTCCAGCTGCCTCTGTCCCTCGTATCAGGAATGCAAAAGATCCCTCAGTGGTCCACTCCCCAGGAAGCACCTCTGTCTCTGTGGCCATAACTCCATCACAGGGCCACCCTTGCTGTAAGGGAGCATGGGAAAGGAGATCTTGCCAGAGACTAGGGACATGTCTGCCTCAACACATCTGTGCTTCCGTTAGTGAAAGAGAAAAAGGGCTAGAGCATACTGATTGGGACTGGGAGAGTCTGCCCCAGCCTGGTGGAGATGGGCAGGGTACAGAAGAGCAGGTCTCGTGGAGCAGCCCCACCCCACACACACATTCCATGTTTGCCTCCAGCTCGGACCGTGACCTGTGACTTGCATGAGGGGGTTGAGTCAAGAAAGGCATTTCAGAGTGTGTTCCGGAGGAGCACTGCTGAGTCCACATGCTCATTCCAACTCCTGGTGTGTTTCTAGTTCCCTGGGACGCATAAGGGGCAGGGGATAAAGATTTCAGCCCCTTAGGCACCATATTTTTGTCACCTGCATCTTTCTTGAGGCAAGGCATGCAAAGTGCACCCTTCCACCGTGGGTAGTGCCAAATCCCACATCCTCTCACCTCCTTTGTGAGTGGCCTAAATGGTGAAGAATCACAGCCAGTATGCCATAGGCAGGTATCCCAGGTCACAGGCCTGTGGGCATTTCCCCACTCCCACTTTTTTCATAGATGCTCCAGTGGGTCAGCCGGTTTTGGGGGACAGCAACATTGGAGCCAACTTTATTTTCAGAGACTGAAACCCAACCTCTTTGGGCCTCTTGTAAAGGGTGCAGGGTGAGGCGGGAGTGTTACGTGCAACCTTCCTGGGTAGCATCAGTGTGGCTGGACTGAGCTGGAAAGGAGTGCTCCAAGGCAGCCCTGGGCCAGTCTGTACTGCCCTCTGCTCCTGAGGCCCTCTTCCTTGTGACCTCTGCCACATGTGCTGCCTCACCATGGGTGACACTCTGGTCACAGACATGTTCACATAGTTTAAGTCACAGGGAATGGGGACAGTGCAGGTAACTCCTACACTGGATTGAATCAATTCTGAAGGGAGAGTCAAGTTTCCAAGATTTTAACCATTTCACTTGCTTCACCATCATAAACCCCCCCCAAGCAGCAGTGCTTACCCTCAGCTCCAGCCAAAGCCAATGGTCCCACAACGCTCACTTGTCCTGGAGTAGTCCTCCTGACTGCTCAGGGCCTCCCAATCTCTTCTTTCTCTGAAGACCTTTAGTCCTTAGAGGCCAACCCCACGATGTGACAGAATAGGCTCAGGCCCAAAATCCAGTGAATCTGGCTTCTAGGCGCAGCTCCATCACTCTGATCTGTGTGATCTTAGGCTAAGCACTTCACTTCTCTGTGCCTCAGTTTCCTCATCTCAGCCTAGGAGGCCAACAGAGACTTTGTCCCAGGGCTGTTCATAGATAGCCAGACATACAGGGTTCAAAGTGCCAAGCAGCTGCTCGCACAGAGAAATCGTGCTCCGTGACAGCCTCTCTACTGCTGCCCTATTGCTGTGGCCATAGTGTCTCCCACAGAGGAGTGAGTGTCTCCACCTGCCACTTCTGACCCATCCCCACTCCCTAGCTGTCCAAGTCTGAAGGACAGCTGACTTAGGTGCATGGCAGTAAATGAGAGGGTATAGCTTAGAGCAGGGCGGACCATAGGGGAGACCATTAAAGTCCACCCCACTGAATGGAAGCTCATCACGGGAGGAGAGGTGGGCATGTTTGTAGAGGCCACTGCCTCTATCCCTGCCAGGCCTGGCTGTGGTCAAATAGGAGGGCTCAAGATCACCATCTTCATGCCCCATGAGAGGTGTGTTAAGTTTGTCCTAATGGTCTGCACAGTGCCCATGAGACCTACATACCTTCCTCTCCACTCTGTTTGCCATCCCTTCCCCTCACAAAGGACAGCACCCCTGGATGCTGGGTGAGCAAAGACCAGAAGATAGAAAACCCCGAGTAGTGAGAGCAGAAACAGAGTCAGGCCCTGGACACTCTTGTGGTTTAAGTCAGCCCGTGAGGCCTTTGAGGGCAGGGAGATGGAGGGTCTGAAATGAATATGCATCAGCCTCCCCAGCAGCCCTGACAGCTGGCATCCGACAGCTGGAGCCGTTCAGAGCCTGAGAGAAGGTTTTTAATTCAATTCGGTAAGTGTTTCCTGAGCACCCACCAGGAGCTGGCCCTGCACTAGGTGCTGCCTGGCAGGTGGAAGGGAGGAGAGGGCAAGGACCCTACTGCCCCTTGGGGCTTCCCTCCTGCTGAGGAGAGAAGACATACATGCCAAACAATTAGAGGACAATGGATTGAGACTTCGGGCTGCAACTTAGAGCTGAGAAGGGTTTGGGAACATAAGGCCAGGGCAGCTTACTGAGCATCTTCTTTTCTTGGGCTGCACTGCACTGGGCATGAGGGTCCTGCCCTGGAAGGGGCGGGCAGGACTTAGGTGGATGGAGGAGCTGGAGACAGCATTCCAGGGAGGTGGCAGCATGTACAAAGGCAAGAAGCAGGGAGGGAGCAGGATAGATGAGAGTACACTGTCGGGACTTCAGGCCACTCCGGAAGGGATGGGTCACGTATTAGGGGTGAGCTGGGACCCGCATAGAGAAGGCTTTAATCATTCCACCCAAGGGCCGGGTCTCTTCTTTGGGTGCTTGGGAGCCCCCAACACTTTGTGAGTAGGAGAGTGGCCACCTTGCCATGGTGTGCAGCAGGTCTGGATGGGGAGGCGTGTGCCAGTCTTGGTGAGGGGTCTAAGGCAGGAGTGTAGCAACAGGACCCCAAGCTGGGGATGGCGGAGAGCCTTGCTCAGGCTCCCTTGCCAGGAGCAGGCTCCATATGCAGAGTTGACACAACAAGGCCACCAGCCAGCAGAGCTGCTCCCCTGCTACAGGGCACATCCTGCTGGTGGGGGCTTGAGGGGAAACTTGGCTCCTTTGGGGCCCCTACAGGTGTGGGGTAAGTACATGTTTCCTGAAGGGAAATGTCTCTGTGCAAGGGAAGCCACACAGTGCTGGAGAGGTTTCTAAACCACCTCGTCTGACTACTGTGTGCTCTCTCTCTGTCTCTCTCTCTCACACACACACACACACACACACACACACACACACACAAAGTCATGACGTGTCAGGACATGGCCTGGGATCCATTTGTTGCAAATTCTCCCTGAATGATTTCACTGCTCCTCCAACTTCACAAACCCTGGGTGTTCCTCTGTTCTATGTTGTTGGAAAACACTGGTTCCTCCTCTTAAACTATAAGAGTTTAATCCATGAGAAGGAGGAGGACTCTGCCCTGCCATCAAGTTTCCCTCCTGAGGGCCAGGAAACCTCAGGAAAGTAAAATGGGGAGGGACCTTCTTATCACTCTCCCCACCATCCATGTTGCATGGGACACAGAAGCCCAAAGAGGACTCACTCCTGTGGCGGACCACAGACAGCTGGGCACAGCTCTGCTGAGATGCCACATTCAGGTCCTTTCTCATTTCCAACTTGACCTTTATCTTGAAAAGGCTCCATGATTGATAATGGAGTAAACTGGCCCTAACTCAGAAGAGCTGGGAGGACTCCCATTTCCATTAGCATCCATATTATGGGGTGTGCTTAGTGAAGTTTTATTACTTTTGAGGAGATAACCCAACAGTGCTTCCATGTTCGTGTCCAAGCTTGCGTACTATCGCTGTGATAGAGTGACATGGAGGACTAGGAAGCCACTTGCAGATACTGCTCCCTTAGACAAATAACATATTCCTGCATACGGTCATTTTGTCTGCACTGCCTATTTACTGGTCAAAATGTTCCAAGATTTCACAAAGGCCAATTTCTCTAAAAGTCCAGATTATCCTGTATTCGGACTTGGTAGTTTTGGAATTTATAAAACTTCAACCAAGTCTTTTAAGTATTCGTCATCTAGCAGTGAAGTCCCTCCAGAAAGCCTTCACTGATGGGCATGGACCCCCCTTTTTCTCCCCCCAGTCCCTCCAGGAATTCCTAGCAGCTCTCCTGTGCTGTGAGGGGCAGCATGGGCTCCATCCACTGATGCCCTCCCTACTCCTGGGGGTTTGCTGTTGGTTTGTGCATGGCTCACACCCTGCCTGGTGTACCTCACACACTTCTGACTCCTGCTAGATCACCAGGCAAGGACCCCAGCCCTCACCAGTAGATCAGTCATTGGAGGCAAACCCGCTATCTGGACACTCTATGAACCCTCCCTCGCATCTACCCACAAGTTCTGGTAAGACAGTATGTGCCATCTTCCTCTATTCTTATTAAACGATTTATCTGGGGGAACTTAATATTTTCTTTTAGGATAAACTGAGCTAATGTGATGTGCTTGTTTTAATTTGTGAGGTTAACTGATCTAATTATCTGCAGTGTTTAGTTAAATCCTGTGGCTGGGCCGGCTGCAGGTGTGGGCTTTGAATCCTGCCAACAGGAAATCTCTTAAAACGAGCTGATCTAACTCAGCGGGTCTGCTGGTATGAGGGATTTTCTAATAATGCATGAATTTATTAACAGTCAAAGATAAATAGAGGATGTATTTACATTAAACAAATTCACAAGGAACTGTCTGCTGCTTCCCCAGCCCCCCTCCCAGCAGAGCCCACATCGCCTGTGCCACACTAAGTGAGTAGAGAGACCCTAGGGGGCCCACGCAACTATAAGTAAATACCCCTGCCATAATGACACCAAGGGTAAGCTGATCCTGAAGGGGTTAAAGACCCAGAGTTTTAGTTGGCTCCAGACTCCTCGGCAGGAGCTAATGGTATTATCCTGCCCTCTAAAAGTCAACACAGGCTTACAAAGTTAACACCTATCTCCCCCCTAAAGAAGGAAATTGATGGTCTCATTGTCCCACTGGCCCCAGGAAATCTGTGCGTAGGGGCCAGTACTACACTTGCAGGGAGGTATGTCCAGGGAAGATGACAAGGGTGAGGAAATTCTTCCTCCTGAAGGGAGTTGAATGACTGGCAACATCTTCTCTCAGAAGGACACTCTCAGCAGATGTGAGGTATGGCCAGATTGGGGTAACAGGAGGGGAACCTTGAGAAGCAGGCAGAGGAGGTCCTCTTCCCACCCCCCACCCTGCCCTGAGCCCATCTGGAGCTTCAGAAAACCTCCCAGAGGCAGGGCCTGGAAGGCCAACACTATTCAGGAGTGGAGTTATTAACCCCAGAAAGGCCACCTTGCTAGAAACACCGTGCGGCTGCAGTTTGCAACAGAGCTTCAGGATCTGGCTAAGCAGAAACGCATTGAAATGCATTTCCCATTACCTGAGGCCCAGACGCCCTGGCAGCCTAAGACACTCAGTGCTGACCTGTTTTCAGCCAGCGTGGAGCTCTCCCTCTTCCACGTGAATGATCCTGAATCAAATTGCATTTGCAAAGCCCTCTGTAGAATATACACACTACATGTGCAAAATGTACTTGTGAACACACAGAGGCAGCTGCACATGGTCACCACTCAGACACACGCATGTGCACACATGTGTATGCACACAAAGTTCGTGTATGTAACAGGCATGTGGGAACGCATAACCACACACAGGAGGGCATGCACAGACGTCCCACACGTGCGCACGTGTGGGCATACAGACACACATGGGCACACACTCTGCTCTCCTCAGACTCCTTTGGAACTGAACGAGAATATAGCTCTGTAGGGATGGCTGAAGATAAACTCTTGATTTCTGATTTCCAGAGCAGTTTGGACAAAGTCCTCTGAAATGTATTAAAATGCTAATCACAGCATCTGTCTGAACCCTGGCAGCTGTGTGACTTGGGGGGAAACGGAAGCAGAATGGATTCTGAAGCCTAGACCTCCTTGACTCTCCTTTCCTTGCTCTCTTCTTTGTCTCCTGCTTTGTCCCTTGTCTGCTGGTGGGGGCTGCACCCAACACCAGCCTCTGTGTCACTGCATCCCCAGCCTAGCCCAAGATGGCCTTTGGCTCTGCCACCCTGAGTGTGTGGCTCCCCAGTGCCACCGCTCCCCTTCTGGTGCTGTCCAAGCTCCCTGCAGTGACATTGTCCTGCTCACTGCAGGATGGGTAGGATGGGCAGGATGGGCAGGATGGGCAGGATGGACAAGGCCAAGTTCCTCTGTATCCCAAAAATGGCCTCCCACTGTTCTTTGGGCATCCCAAGCCCTACAAGCTCCATGCCTCCCCATTCCCAGTGAAAGCAGAGAGGATGCCTGCCATAACAAGGATGGGTGCTGAAAGTATTTTGTCTGACCCATGGGAAGGTCTCCTATGGGGGGTAGAATGTCAGGCACATGCTGGGCAGATCAGGGCGGATGTGTTAACCAGAGCAGCCTTCTGCACCCCCATATGATACTGTCTATGAGCAAGAGAAGAGGATCAGGTGGGAGGACAGGACCCACGCTGCTGCTGAACACCCTCAGCTGCCTCTCCATCAGCCACAGGTGATGTCCAAGGCCTGCACCAGCCCTCACCCACCCATAACTGATATCCTCTCCCCACCACCCCACACTGACACCCAGACCCAGGGCAGTACTCACACCTGCCCCCCAGCACATGCAGTGCTTCACCCCATGCTTGGTTCCAACTGTTTCCTTTGGCTAGCCTCCTCCAGTGTCCCAAGCTCCTTCTGCCAGGCCAGTTCTTGGTCAGCATTCCAAACTCAGCTCAGGCCTCACCTTTTCCAGGAAGCCCTCCCCAATATGCATACAGCTGGATAAGATGCCTACTCCTGTATTCCCAGAGCTTCCTGTGCATGGCTAAGTTTGCCAGAGTTGAACATAATCTCTCTACCCATCTCTTACCCTAGAGCAGTGGTTCTCAACCTTTATGCCACAACCCTTTAATACAGTTCCTGTGGGTCATGACCCACAAGTTGAGAACTGCTGCCCTAGAGTGTGTGTCCTCAAGGCAGGCGCTGAGTCCTGCCCATCCCTGTGGACCCAGCATTGGCACAAGGACTGACCTGGTACATTCTCAGTAGCCATGAGACTGTTGAAATATATAGGTGGATGGCTGGATGGGTACCTGAACCCTTGGGACCAAACCTGCTTTGTAGGGATCCCTGAGCGGACATCCTGGAGGTTGTTTGTCCTCTTTGCTGGGCCCTGGAATACACTCGGGTTAGGCTTGTATAAGTGCAGGTGTCACATCAGGCTTCAATGCCCACATCCCCCAGGCCCATCCCAGGAAGATTGAAGCTCCCAGCATACCACTAGTCCATTTTTCCTCTTAAATATCAAATTGTCACTTCACTAAACACCATCTGGAGACTCCTGGCTTCAGCCCCTCGCTTCACCCAAACTCTTATTAATGTATGGGTGTTTAGTCCTTCTTCCTCCTCTTCTACTTCCTCCAGAACATCTCAGCTCTGTGGCCTCAGACATTCATCTTATCTTCGGGGAGCTCAGCTCCACTGAGGAGGGCAGCTGTCTCGGGCTCAGCTTTACACAGATGACGGTGATAAAGAGCAGACAAAGTAAGAGTGAGCTAGCCGGCCCCTTAGTGTCCCAGCCAGCCCAGGAAAGGGGGAGGGGGGCGGGTGGTGGTGGCAGAGGCAAATTGGGGAAGGAACCTGGTTGAACTTTGTCCCAGTGGCCTTCAAGTCTGCCAGCTTGATCATCCCAGAATTCCAGGGCCCCCTAGTGCTGTCAAACAGATTCTTAATTCCAGCCCTGGGGCTCCCAAGGCTCTACTGCCAGCACAGTGTGCCCTCCTTCCCTCTGTGCCGGTGCCCGTGCTGTGGCTGTCATCCAAACATTCCCTCTGCCACCAATTCCTGCTTGTCCTTGGAGGAGGAGCTCTGTCCTCTTCCTCCGTGCAGCTTTTCCTGACTACCCTGGCCATCTCACCTTCCTCCTATGCACTTACTGCAGGAACTACATTGTTTTGCTCAAGGCTCCAACCTACAATACACACAGTTTTGTTTTATAAATTTTATCTCCCTGAACAGACACAAGACTCCCCAGAGGTGCCCACAGCAGCTGGCCCAGGACTGGGCACACAATGGTCCCTCAGTGATTACCTATTGTCTTAAGCAGAGTGGACCAGCAGCAGTGACCCCACTATAATAAGCCCCAGCTCCTGAGGGTGCCCGTTGCCATCCAGGCACCTGCATGGAGACATACCCCAGTGCCCATGCGGAAGCTGCACACCCCAGTCCTCCACCATGACCCCGACTGGCACTCAGAGGCCAGCTTTCTTCCCCTGGTGGAGCATTAAGCTAATGTGTGCTTTATCTCATTAGTGGCATTTGGTTTGTGCCAGGGCCAGGCAATTTGATGGGTGGTTGATTGGATATTCTGTTTGTTTATGGCAGGAAAAGCATTCTTTATTGAGGACTGGGCAGCACATTTCTATCCCCATGGCACTAAGATCCTCTGGCAATCAAGCAATTGTAAATTAAGACTAATTAAATAATATATAATAAGGAATAAAGACTGCTGGCCTCCATGGAAAGAGCTCTTATTGGGTAGATCACAGCGTCTCTCCAGCACTGGGCCTGGGAACCAAGCAGTTACCCCAGCCCAGGACACACTGGCCATCTCCAGCTCTAGGGTGGGTTCCACCACACAGCATGCATTAGCCGCCACCGTCTCAGTCATAACAATGACAACAACGGCATTGATGGGAAACCTTTAGCTTCCTGATGTTGACTTTATGAAACCTGGAGGAAGAGAGGGCAGATCTTGTAATTTGTACATGGTAGGAGAGGAAAACAGGTGAGGCCCATGGAGGGTAAGAGACCTGTCCAGAGGCAGTATGATGGGGACCTAGTACATGGCAATGTCCTGAGGGCGTGTAAGGCCCAAGCAGAGTCCTTGACCTGTGCACCTGCTGGGACCACACAAGAACAGGTGGTTTTCCCACAATGCATCTGAGAACATCAGGTCAGGTTTCTTCCTCGGTCCTTCGGTAGATGGGGATGCCAGTGGGGGCGAGAGGGCTGGGCAAGCTGAATTTAGAAGCCTAGAGATGACCCTGTGGCCCTCACTCCATGCTAACCAGCCAGGGCAAGCTGCAGATAGGCTTCTCCCCTCTCCATCTGTTAGACACCTCCCTGGCAGGGTTGTGCTGTGAGCCACAGGGTGCCAGGGGCTCAGAGTCTGTCTGTGAAACACACCTCCTGACCCAACCGGCCAGCCAGGGCACCCAGGCTCACCCTGGCAGTCCTGAGTCCTGGGACAGACATGGGCAATGCTCCAATGTGTCCCTCCAGGACCCAAGTGTGGTCAAAATGTCCCTCCATGCAGCCCCAGCCAGGAGCCCAGAGAGGCCCCTGAGCTATCCCAAGCACAGAAGGGTGGGGGGAGCACCAGAGCCTGGAACTGTGTGGAGTTTTGCTGAACTAAAGCTATCTGCATCTCACTCAGCTCGAGCCCCTCTCCAGCCACCCCCTCCCCCCCTCTTTTCCTGCTCTTCCTCTTCATCCTAGAAAAAAACTAATTGTCTCTCTCACCAGCCTGTGCACTCTGTGCTTTCCAGAGGTTTATGCACGAAACTAATTATGCACCGCTAATTTGGAAGCTAGCAGCTCTCCTGCTAACATTCATTTGATTTGGGTTGTTCTGCTGAGTGGCATTTCTGTAAATATGTCACAGGGCTGGGGGCCTGTCAGGGAGGGCAACCTGAGTTCGAGTCAAGAGGAGGGGCCGGGGGCCTGGGATGGCAGGGGTGGTGCACTCTGTGGGGGGTGGGGACAGGCAGGTGCCATTACAATAAACCAGAGGAGGCCTCATTAGCACCCTGGATGGCCCTGCCAGGAGGTAGGAATCTGACTATAAAATGGCACACTCAGTTGCATGAGGGCAGATTATAAAAAAAAGAAGTTTAAAAAAAAAAAACAGTGCTAGATGGGCAAGAGCACTTAGCCTAGCGGGCCTGGACACTACACATCAGAAGCTGAGACCCAGCTGCGGAGGGGCCATTGCCTGGGAAACCCCTCCAAGGAAAGATCTCAGGTTCAAATGGGCAATGGCACTGTGGCCCTGGTGGGCTGGTGTCCAAGGGTCCCATGAAGGAACAGGGCACCCTTTGGCCCAAGCCTAAGTTGCAATTCCAATGCCTTTGGTGACCTTAGGGAGGCACTCTAACTCCCCAGGCCTTGGGGTCGTCTTCTGAAAAATGGGAAGAATCATTAATCCTGGGGCCCTGCAGAGGCCTCATAAAAGGAGAGGTTTAAAAAGTTTGTTGTGAATATCCGACATGGTCTGCAAACATACAGGTGCCTCTGAGCCCAGCAAGGGCCTCTGCCTGGCCGCTTAGCCTCATCCTTCTCTCACCTGCTGCATCCCAGCCCAGCTTCCTGGGCATGTGACCTGCCCAGTCACACAAAGCCCGGCATTCTCACTCTGCACTTGGCTCAGTGCTTTGCAGTCACTGTCTTGTCTCCAGATTTTCAATTCACACCTACAAATCCCATCGCCAGTTCTGTGAGAACCACCGAGTCTCACATTGACCCTGTCGTCATAAAGGAAGTTCTCTAGGGACTTCTGTGCCTTCACATGTCTCCTGGGAAAGGATTTCCCTGAGGACAAGGATTGGATCTTTTCCTGGGGTCCCCCTGGTGTATAAGCTGGGCTGCACAGACTGCTCAGCAGAGAACTCAGGCGTCATGGTTGGTTCCCATGCATTGAGCACCTTGCATTGTCAAGAATAAGTCAAATTGTATCTGTCTGTCATGCACCCTGCCGCTTTCTCTTCCCCTTTATAAGCCTAGTAAGCATCTTCAGAAATCTTACTCCCCTCTCCCAGCAAACATGGGGACCCCAGTCCCCACCTCAATATAGAAGAGTAGATGTCAGTGTCTGGCGCAGCATTGCCAATATATGCTGACAGCCTTGCTGTCATCTCCAATCTCTTGTGGCCAGGATCCTGCCCAGCTGGCAGCTGAGAGATCTCAGGGTTCGTCCACTAGGGAAGGATTAACAGAGAAGTCAGACCATGCCTGCAGGGCCTATGGACAGCCAGAGAGACAGGATAGCCTTCAGGGGTCAGAGACAAGGGTGGGGAGAAGAGATGTGGAACCAGGGGCCAGTGGTAGGTACCCCAGCTTGCTGCCCAAAGGGAAGCTGGACAAACTGCCCTGTGGGGGCTACTGAATACTTCCAGGAGATCAGCAATGCTTGTTTCTCCTTTTCCCTGTCTGAGACCTCCAGGCAGTGCCAGAGAAGCCTTTCTGGGACATAGGTGGCCAAATGGATACAAGGACAACTTCCATATAATCCTCCTACCTCTGCAGGGCTCTCAGATACTCCAGGGAATCAGTGGTGCTCATGGTGAGAGCACAGCTCATTGCCTTCTCTGCCCTGTTGCCCATTTGCTATAAACCAAGCATTCATCACATACTGTCTCTGGGCTGCACTTCCCTCCAAGGTAGGATGAACTTGGGCCTCTCAGGAGCCCTTTCAGCAGCACTGTAATAAGCACCCTCCTCAGGGACCCCCTAGTCCTCTGCCCTTCTGAGTGTCCTCACCAACAGTCAGGTGCTAATTCCAGACCAACCAGAGCAACGATGTGGCCTTGGAGCTAGTCCTCTACCTGCGCCGGCCTCCATCTCCACACCTGTGGTGTGTGGGTGAGGACACCTTCCTCTGTGGGGCTGCCACTCATGGAGCAGAAGCTACTGCTAGGACTCAGTGACCGCTGACCTCTCTGGCATACAACTACATTGCCCAGCAGGATGGTCCTGTCTTCCTGAGATGCTGCTCTTCCTCTTCTGTGCTATATCCACTATGTCCTTAACAAAAGAACTCAAGCCCTGCCTCCACCTTGGGGCCCTAATAAACACCCACAGCACTCAGCCTCCTTGGGAAAGTCTATCTGTTAACTAGTCACTTCTGTGGGATGGCTTCTGTCTTTAAAGCACCTTACAAACCTCTATCTTCTCCTCCCATATGCCTCTAGATATGAGGCATATCTAGAGCTCAATTTCTCCTAAGAACAAAAGATACAAAACAAGGTTTCAAGCGCCCCATTTCCCAGGCATGAGGTGGACAGCAGGGAAGAGCTGTTGAATGGACAACCATGTGCACAGTGCTCTTGGACTCTGCACGTAGAATGCAGTGTACCATGTGGCATTTCTTGCTGGGGGCTCCTCCCCTGTAGGTCCCAAGTGCCATTTTTCAGCAGGCTTGTTCATTTCCACAGCAAACCTTAGGAGACCCACCTCCCACATTCAATCAATATCGATGCAAAGTTTCCAAGGCTGTCAGAGAGCCAGGCCTTCCCTGCAGAGCCATAGTGACCAGACTTCTGTGGTAACCAATGCTGAGTAATGGTTCAAATGGTAACCAGCAATAGCAAATAGTTCCTGTGATAATTGCAGCCTAATTTGTGTGTGTGCACATGAATTAGCATGCATCTGTATGCCATTAGTGCTCTGAATTATCTCCTGAGCAGCAGCGCAAGCCTCGGGCCCTGTGGACAAAGCCAACAGTGAGGCATATCTAGAGTTCAATTTCTCCTAAGAACAAAAGACAGAAAACAAGGTTTCAAGGAAGAGAAAGAGTTTTCTTCTAGCCTATTCTGTGGACTTGTTCCCTAAGCTAAACTCTGGCCATGCCAAGGCACAGAGGCAAAAAAAAAAAGCTGGGAAAATCTAGACCTCGTCACTAGTAGTTGGCTCAGACGATGTCTTGGGCTGAGACACCTGAGACCAGGTGTCTATCCAGAGGTCTATCCAGGAACCCTTCACTCAGCATGAGGGCAAGCATGTTCTGGACTAGAGAGGTGGACGATAGAAAGAAATGGGTTTCGTTTTGAATGTGTCCAGGAAGGTATTTGAAGAACTCCTTACATAAAGTGGATGGTCATCTCTTGACTTGAGTTTTCGTATCACAGGCTTCCTAGGAGCAGAAACCCTTAGGGTTAAGATCGCCACACAGCTGCACTTGTGTTCGGATATGTGGCAAGCCCTGGTAGCAGTGATCCTGCTAGGAAACTTCCTGAAAAAGTGCCAGTGACATCAGATGGATTTCTTCTACTCTATCCCTCTTGACCAGAACTGTCCATCCATTCAGAATTTGAACTGCTAGGTTTTCTTTAAGAAGTATCTGGGAATTACTATTCAATCTTTCTTTTGGTTGAAAAGTCTTTCAGTATGACAAACTACAAATCATACCATTCAAACCCTGTCTCCTGGGGACATAGGTATTCAGAAGATTGTGTCCCTGCCCCCCTCCAAAAAAAAATCGCTAAGTTGGTGTGGTGTTAGGGACCAAGTGTGTTCAAAGGTGACCTGGATTGATTAGGGTATGCCAGCTATGGCCAAAGACATCACTGCACAAGCACCAAGAGCCCCATAGCCATACATCCTTCCAGGACCTGAGGACAGTTGCATGGCCTGTAGGCACAGAGCAGGGCTCACATGTGACACAAATGCCAGGACATCGTGTCCATGAATTCTGAAGACAACTGTGGATATGGAAACATTAGGTCTCTATGTTAAGGAACATGAGTAAACTGAAGGCACTAAGTCCTTACAGAGATAGACGTGAAGAGAATCCAGGTGTCTGACAGGAAGTTCAAGAGCTTTGAGCAAAATGTAGAAGAGTTAGTTACATAGACTATTACTTCTTTGAGGGAAAAGACGCAGAGCACCTTGGTATAGGGAGGAAACTGAGTCTAGGCGTGGAGCCAGCATCGTGCAGACACACTGAGGCCAGAGAGAATGATATGGAGCCTAATCTCAAACATATGTGTGCAAGAAAACACTTCAAAATTCTATAGTATAGCCCCACATCCTTGAAAATTCACCACAAGGCAAGCGATCCAGGCATAGGAGGTGGAATCAGTCATCAGTGATAAACCTTACAAGCAATGTCAAACTTGACAATAGCAGCAGGTTCTCCAATGAGGAGGAGCTCTGCAGGAAATGAAGGTTCTGCACACAGAGCCAAGCTTTGCAGACGGCAAGAAGCTTTGTGGATACTGATGAGCTCAGCCTACAAAGCCAGTATCTGCTGAAGACAATAGATTCTACAAACAGTAACTGGTTCTAAAACCAGTGAAGAACTCTGCACGCAAGGAGTGACTCTGCAGACAACAGGCTCAACAAACTGCTATGGGTTCTACAAACCTTAATGAGCTCTGTAAGCAAGAGCAGGTTCCACAAACCCCAAGAAACTTTACAAGCAACAGCAAGCTTTGCAGATAGTTATGAGCTCAGCATGTGGTGCCCGGTTCTACAAACAATGGGCTCTACAAACAGCACAGGCTCTAAAGCCAGTGATGAGCCCTTCAAGAAACAGCTGGCTCTGCAAACAGCAATAAGCTCCACAAATGTTAGGCAGCAGGATGAGCTCTGCAAGTCACAGCAGAGGCACTGCAAACCACAAGGTCTCCTTGGTCCTGAAAAATAGCAGGTTGGGGAGCCTCTGTCCATGCCAGGAGGTGAAATAGCTGGCCATGCAACACTCCTTCCACATAGGCCCAGGGTAATAATGGATGGAGTCCTCTCTTCAGCATCATTTGAATGGGAAAGCCAGGATCTCCATGGGGAAGTCTCCACTGGTGAGAACATCCTATTTAGGGCAAAACCTCCCAGAAATGGGAATTCCAGCAGGTACTTGGAAAACTCAAAGTTGGTACTAGTGATAGGTGCGGAGGTGGCCAAAGCAGATTCTCTGATGTTCACATCTGTGAGTAAGAAGAGCTGCCTAGAGACAGAGTGGCCTCGGCCACTGGCACAGAAGGTGGCCACCCCCATATCATGGCCTTAGCAGACCCTGGGAAGAGCTCCTTGCTCAAAATATCTTGCTATCTGACCTGTCTTTGATGCCCAAATTCTAACCATTAGAACTTACACTGTTAGAGTTCACGCATGACCCATATTGAAATGAAATCACCACCCACCCACCCATTCTGCCAACACCTTCAGCCTGACACCTCAGTGAGAATGAGCTCGTCATCCCCTCTCTCTGGTGATAGACATCTGAGAGCAGTGCTTGAAGGTGTGTGGGAGCAGGATCCTCAGAGCATCGGATGTTATGCCAGAGAAGGCTGGAGGAGGAGTAGGCAGGGAGAAGAAGTCAATGTGTGGGTCAGGCTTCAAAGCAAAAGGGTCACAGGTCACAATCCTGCTGGGCCAGAGCCTCCTGGGGAAGCTGGGCTTGGAGGGTAGGACGGGTCCGTGGGCACCTTTGGGTGGGAGGACGGAAGGGAGGAAGAGCTGGAGGGGGTCTCTGGGTCACTGGATGTGAGGTCTGCTCCCAGGCCAGGCTCCCAGACCTTGTCAATAGCAGCAAGCCTTGCTCAGTTAATTAATGAGGTATTCAGTCTGACCCTTGATCTCTGGAGCAAATCAAGGGCTTTGTGTGGCTCCTGTTAATTCCCTAGATTTGTTCAGCAGCTGCCTGGGAAGTGGGTTAGTAGAAGACTCCTTCCCCTCCTCTCTCCAGCCCTAGGTCTCAGAGTGTGAACATCCCAGTGATAGGTGACTCCAGAGGGGCCTTTCAAGAGGGCTGGGGAATCTTTAGGGAGGCCACTCAGAAGATGAGCGATGCCTGCTACATTCAGCCACGGCCCAGGGTGCATCCAGGGGCCTCCATAAGCTATGTCCTGGAGGCAGCTCCAGTCATGCTCTGGAGGTGGCAAACACCATATGGAGCTAGATCCTCATCCCAAAAGGAGAGCAGGAGACATTCAGAGGCCCTCCTGATCACCAGGAGACACCCAGCTCCTACAAGCACCCAGAGTCAGAACCGGCCCCCCACTGCACCTTCAAGATGGAGGCAGGTCTCAGGCACTTCCTCAGGAAAGATACCCAGGGAGGAATGCTTCTAGGAGGGCCAGTGACAGAGGCCTGGGAGAGGAAGGCCTGTAGACCTGGCTCCAACTGCTAACCTCTGAGGACAGGACGCTATCACATCCCAAACACGAGGAAAGGAGTGGAGAAGTGGAGTGAAGGCCAGCTCCCCAAATGTGTACCCCTGGGACTGGAGGGGCTCCTGAGGTGTGATCTCAAGCCACACCTCCTGCCTGGTGGACTGGGTTGTTAGACAAGCAGTCCTGAAATTAACGGGGGCCTCTGCCTCTCACCTGGACCGGGATTCATCAGGAGTGTGGGCATCCACAGGAGGGTGCAGGCCTGGCTCTGCTCTTCTTGGCGGTATGTTAGCTGATCACCTGGGCCTCAGTCTTCCCAGCTGTAAATGGAGGCTAAGAAGAACCATACTGCCATTGGCCCAGGATAATCTAATCAGAATTTGGCCATAGAAGTCCTCTGAGCAAGGTGCAGCCATATAGATGAGGGAGACACCTTCATCGTGGGGCTGGGTGGCCAAAGCCCTTCCACAGGATTCTGTTATGGATCGCATGCTGTCAGTGGGACAGGGCTGGACGGAGCAGGGCCTGCACACAGATGGGCAAAGCCTGCCCACCTCCTCGGTCCACCCAGAGATGGCAGGCCCTGAGCAGGCAGAAGCAGGCCTAACCTTAAGGGGCTCAATGATCCAGCACAACAGGCCCCCACCACCTTCCTGAGTCCCCACCAAGCACCACAAAAGAGTGAGGTTTCAGGGCATAAAAATGAAGCCAGGCCTCTGAAAGGAGGGGAAGGACTAGGGTAGCTGCTTGGAGCAAAAGAAGAAGGCCCAGGGACAACTTGAAGGGGAGAAGCCAGGGGCAGGCAGGCAGCTAAATAGGAAGATTGCCAGTAGGTCTGAGGTCCTAGGGTCCCCTCTACCACAGGTGACCCAGGGATGGTTATGATACTCTGGGTGCCTCAGGGAAAGAACAAAAATGTCTATCTCCAGCATATTTCACAGTGCTGGAGATATAAGAGTGAAGGAGAAGAGTGGGTCCAGCCCTCCGTGAAGGACACAGACTCAAAAGGAAGCAGACCATAACACCCCCACTTCTCTGACCACCAGTGAGGCCCAGAAGCCTCTGTAGAGCCCTGGGGGAGTGAAGTAGCTTCTGGGCCCAAACCTCGGCTTCTCCTAGTTCTGGATTTATACTCTGTCATTCTCTGAGGCAAGATTTCCTGCAGGGATCCAGCCTGCCAACCCCATCTATGACCTGAGACTACATGCCACCATCCACCCTCCATCACCCTTCCCTGACTCCCAATGCTCAGATCCTGTGTCCACAGCCCTGATTCAGAGGACTACGCAGAGGCTCTCTGAACTGTCAATTTAGGTCCCTCAATCATGGGCCTGGACCAGAAGGGCCTTCCCAGTGGGAAGCCCTCAGGCACATTCCTTTCTGCCCACCACAGCCCATGCCTCGGGGCCACCTCCCCTCTGCTCTCAGCTCTGCTGTCCTGGGCCAGTAAGGTGACACCAAGAGTGCAGGGAAAGTGAACATTTATTAGACAAGAAGGTGGGAGAGAGAAGAGGTAGAAAAATAAAGAAGATCGAACTCACTCATAAGCACCCTCTGAACAGATTAAATATTAAGCATCAGGACGGGAGAATTAATATCACCCAGGTACGGATACTCAGCACCAGGTACAGTGCATCCTTTGGAAGGTGTAAGCAGGTAGACCTGAGAAATTCACCACCTCCTCTCTACTCCTCCCACCTCTCAATGTGTTAAATCCATAAAACTAAATGAAAGCAGCTGCTATTTTAAAAAAATAAAAGGCTTTTATATTCAAAAGCCCAGAGATTTTCAGTGGAGAGGGAGAGAAATATATATGAATGTGGATTTTTTTTCTCCCAAGTACCACTTAGCAATGCAAACCCCAGGCAGCCCTGTGGCCCTGTGGGAGAACACGCTCACCAGGGAGGTAGGATGGGACTTTGGCCATGCCAGAGGTGACTCTAGGGAGATGGAGACCCATGTCCTCACAGTGCAGCCACTGGTCACAAAGAGAAAGAGATTGTCAGTCCACTGATGGCCACTCTCCTTATTAGTGGCCTCAGCACATCCAGAAGCTGGTTCCTGAGTCTGGTAAAGTGGAAACAGTGTGTTTAGTTGAATCTTTAATTCCTAAGGTTAATCATTTGATTTTAAAAAGTATCTTTCAGTGTGTTAACAGCCCCCAGTGGAGACAGTTAATTAAACAAAGCATGATGTTGAGAATAAAGTATCCTTTGTAGGCAGACTCTACTTCTTTTTCCAGGTGGCTAACAGACATTTCCATATTGAAGGGTACCCATAGGAAGCCATCTCTGGTATTAGTGTGCCAGTACCATCTCCGGTACTGGATGCCTTGCTTATTACTTGTGTATGGACAAAGCTATGGGTAAATATAGGGAAGGCTAAGCCACATTCCTGCCTTCAGAGAGCTTACAGAAGATAAGATAATTTGTTTATCAGAACATGCACAAATGAGAACCAGGGACACCATATGGGGAGCTAACTGAAATGGCCAAGGGTCAGGAAAGACATCAGCAAAGGGTTGGCTGTTTTGCATCCAACCAAGATAGGGTCATCAGAAGAGCCTGGTGGTGGAGCATTTGATTAGGGTGAACTTCATTGGGTTCCCGGGCCTCCTCTGCAGAAGAGAGCCTGCCTGCTTCCTGGTATGGAACCCAGGAGAAGCTCAGAGTCAGAGATGCCTCCTATGGTACCTCCCACCACCTTTTAGGGCATCAGGGAAGCTGCTTCCCACCTATTGAGAAGCAAAGGAGCATGATTTGCTTTTCTGCTTCCCATTAGGCAAAGCTTTACAAAGCTGTTTCCAGTTATTTTGTGCCTGTCCTGTAACTTCCCCTTCTCAAATGTGGTAGGTCTGTCTGCAGGAAAGACAGATGAGTGGAGAGGAACGCTGGCTCACCAGGGAAGGCAACCCTACCCAAGGTCCTCCTGAGGGACAGGGCCTGGGTTAGATCAGATGGGGGTAGAAGGAAGAGAGCGGAGAAAACCAGCTCTTGCCCCTGAGAAATTCATGAGTCCTACTGAGAAAATAAGCTCCTTTAGTTTACCTAATGTTTATTAGGAGCAAAGGGGAGGCCAAGGCTCCTATTAGTGTTTTCTTTTAATAACTACCCTTGTTTGGACACCTTTCCCAGGCACTGTCCACCCAGAGGCTACAGTCTTCATTTGAGGTGCTCCCTGGACCATCTGCATCCCTGATCCACATCCTAGGCAGCACAGCCTCCTCACATCCAAGTCCCAGACACCGTGCTGGACTCCACCTCTGTGTCACTGCACCTGAAGTCCCATCCACCTGACCTCTCTACATCCAAACCCTTCCCAGTTCATGTGTCAGCCCCTTTGTTAACCTCCCTTTTCTGAAATCCCGTGGACCTTAAAGTCGGGACAGCATCCTTCAACCTGAATGAATGGTTCATGACAGGGACCTGTTCTCCTGCCAGTGGTGCACAGACATTTCTCAGTAGAGACACTGTCTCCAACTGGAAATGCCCCCCCTTGAGATTTTTGCAGTAATGTAGCCCTGAAGGCTGTTGGGGTTGGTTAGAGAATGTTCATGAGTTTTAGTGTTGAGCTAAAGGTTAGGGAGAACCCCAGATGCACAGACTGTTTTCCCCGGACTGCCTCATTGCATCCATTCCTCCATTCAGAGAACGGAAAGGGCATCCAATGTAATGTGGTCAGTCTTGTAAAAGGGCAGTGCCTTTGTAGTCCAGGGAGGGGTCCTAAATGTATTAGGCCATAAAAGGAATATTATTTCTATAGGCAGAGGAAAGGAGGGAAGGCGTTCCAGGTGTAGGAGATGCAGAAGGGAGGCAGAGGTCAGCTGCAGGCACGTTCAGGAAGGCATGGGGGCACCTCCTCTGGAGGGCCTAGAATGCCCCAGAGGACTGAGCACCGTGATTCTATGGGCTGGAGGAGATTCCTGCGGAGAGGGGATGTCAAAGCTTTGCTTTTCACACTCACTCAGGCTGTGAGGGAGGCTCGGGCTGGTAACTGGCTGTGCTGGAACTTCAGCCTGAGACATGGCTGTGCAGAGGCAAAGAAGGTAAACTCTGGAACATTTGGGGGTTGAAAGAAAGGAGAATTCAGGATGATGATTTGAGGTAAGAAGCATTCCACCTCTCACACATTACTTATTTAGCAAATATTTGTGGAAAGATTACTGAGGAGTCTGTAAGAGAAAGGGGTTGATGCCTTGAGCAGCATTCAGTGGACTTGGGGTAAACCGTGGGGTGGGCACCTCGATGGCACAGGCACCACTGGTACAGACTCTCATGCAGACATCCTGCCCCAGAAAGCTCTGCTTCCAGCATAATGCATGAGGTGATGGTTTAGCCCCTCAGACCTATGGTCTTAACCCCAGGCAGGAGGGGCTGGCATCTCACATTCCAGGGAAAAAGAAACTGCTCAGCAGGGCCTGGGGTGGGACAGCCACAGGGGCCCATGAGCATGGCCGCCAAAGGCTGAGTGGCCATATGGGCAGGTGCCTCCTGTTTCCCCATCTGTGCAGAGGTGACAGTCCTGGCCTCGGGGGTAATGAGAGAAGAGGCCATGCTGTGTGAGAGCTCTACCCATAGCACCTGGAATGAGGTGGTCATTTAATAAGCAGTAACTGTTAACACACCTGCTGCTGGTATTACCAAGGTTATATCACCAGACATGGCTCAGGGGGGTGCAGCAGAGAGCAGGGCACCAGAGATGCTCCTTTCTGGGCTGTCTCATTCCACAGGAACCTCATTCCTTGTGGTTCCTGCCTCCTGGCCAGTAGGTAGGCAGCACATGCCAGCCCAGAGAAAGGGCCCACAGAGGCAGGGCAGAGTCTTCCCTGGTACCTGGCAAGAGAGGGCCCGGAGGCTGAGACAGGCAGGGTAGCCAGAAAGTGCTGGGCCATGTGGCTTCTCCAGAATTAGAGAAGCCCACTCCATTCGAGGCCCCACTGGATGCAGGGCTTGGGGTTGGGCTATGCAGAGGAAGGAGTGGGTGACTCAAGGGAACATAACCAGCAGCATGGCTTCAAGGGCTGCTCAGAGCTTTCCTATTTCACATCTGATGGCTCCTCAGGGTGTGCTGACTGGGCGTTAAGTATGACTGCCCTCCCCGAGACCCCTGTCAGGAGCTGCTGAGCTGTGAACACAGTCCTATGTGGCCCAGCTTGGATTCCAGTGGTGGGCCCTGTGGAGGGGAGTGCAAAGCAGGGCTGTGTGGGAGATCGTGGGTGTGCGCACACACACGGACATGTACACACACACACACACACACAGCACGTGCATGCACACAGCATACTCACACACAAATGCACGAATATGCACAAACATGCATATTTGCACACACATTTGCATACACACATATTCACACACAGACACACACATGAATGCACAGGCACTGAGCATGCATACCAAGTGCGCGCACACACGGCCCACACCATACTCCCCACCTCCCTTATTAGGCTCACATTCCCAGCCCCCAGCTGTCCCCATTGGGGTTTTCTCAGTGCCCCTCCTCCTGGGCACCAGTGGGCCACTGCCCTGCCCTCCCTGCTCTAAGGCAGCAGGGCTGGAGCAGCCGCACTGTGGGGCTGCCTCTTCACAGACTTGGGCACCTGGAGAGGTCTCCAGAACACTTCCCTCTGCACAACCCACCCTCAGGTACTGGGCTCCTTCAGAAGGAGACTGCAGCGCACTCAGGCAGAGGGGCCAGGGCAGACCGACAAGCAAGAGCATGGAACCCAGAGTATAGCCATCTCACCTAGGTCCCCACCCCCCACCTTCCAAAACCTGGGCCAAGGCCAGTGACAGAGGAATGCATTGTCCCTTGCTAGGATAGGAGTGTGTGCATTATTACACAGGACCCAGGCACATCCCAAGGAGTGACCGGGCACTGAGCCCTGCAGGCAGCGATGGCTAGTGCATGGCAGGGAGGGGACGGGCACCTGGGGAGCCCTCGCATAGCCCATGAGGTAAGGCGGGCACTGTGGGGTCAGTGAGGCTGTGCCACCTGGAGGCCCCAGCAGGGAGATCGGGAGGGCAACATTCCAGCCGGAGATCATCAGGGATCGCCATGGCAACGGGGGTGCAATTAAGGCCCGTTTCAGCTGGGAGCAGCTGTGTGCACTTTATCTGCCTGGAATGAAGAGGAGAGAAAAAACCTGGGGAAGGAGAGGGGGCGGGGAAGCAGAGGGAAATGACAGGGCTTCTAGGCCTCTTCCTGCTCTAAGAGAAGGAGGGGGGCTGAGAAAGATACCGAGGGGCCCAGAGACACGGTGCCGAGAAGACCCACAGAGAGACATGCCACAGACACACATAAAGAGAGCAAACTCCCAAGGAGACATCTGGCCAGAACCAGCAGCTTCCCTCCATGCATGGAGCTTTTCCTGCCACAAAGGAGCCCTCAGCCTCCTCCTTACTCCTAACGCACATTCACTCCAGCCTCTGAGTCATCATTCCTCCTTTCCCTCCCCCGCCTGGAACTGTGTCCTCCACCCTGGCCACTCCACAGGCCTGCACTCCTAGGAAGTCCCACTCCCTGCTCAGAACTCCCCCTGCCACCTCTGCTGTGTATGACTTGGGCTATCTCTTCTCTGGGGCAGGGACTTCAGGCCCACCCACCCCCACACTCACAGCCTGCCCTAAGCCCCAGCCCTGGGACAGGCACGGGACCCCTGCCCAGAGTCTCCTGTGTGTGGAATAATGGACAGTGAGTGAGGTTCATTATTAGGAGACTCACACCTAACCAGGGGCATACGTTCAAGTTCCAAATCCAAGGCCTTATCCCTTCCCCTCCTACCTTGGGGCTTTGAACTTACTGCTGCCTTAGCCTGAGAAGCTTGCCTTCCTCCCCGATGCTCATTCAGCTCAGCCCTGTATTTCCTTTCAGTTTCTCCTCAAGTGTCACCTAATCAGAGAGGCTTCCCTGGCCATTCTATATAAAATTGCTGTCCCCTCCCCCTTACTCTATCTTGCTCTTTTCATCACCACCCAAATGGTTAGCTTGGACTCGTGTGTGTATTGCTGGGCTTCCCCCACAGGACTGCATTTGCAGCTGTCCCCTGGGTCCTGGAACAGGACCGATCACAATGTGGCATCACCAGTGAGCCCTGCAGGACTGGATGGGCAGGTGGCAGGACTTCTGCCCTCTCTGAGACACCCAAAGCACAGTTGAGGTTGAGCTCCCAGGGCCTTCGTGTCCCTTCCCCTGTCCCCTGTGATCCTGCAGTCCTGGTCATATTGGCCCACTCACTGTCATTCAATGGCAACCCATGCTTCCACATGTCTTAGGATGGCATCCTTCCTCTTCTCTCAGGACCCGAATCCCACTTGCCCAAAAGGAGTTCAGATGCCTCCTCCTCCCTGCAGCCCTTCCTGATCTCTGGTCTCTTTCCTGTGGGATACTGGACAAGGAGCTATGGGGTGGGTGACCCAGTTCTGCTACTGCAAGCTGTGATTCTGAGCAAGTCAGCTCATCTCCCTGGCATTGTTTCTTGGCCAAAAAACAGAGGGGTGTGACTCTATTACTAAGGAAAAGACCCAATGAGGGGGGAGTGAGGCCTGGGCTTTGTTGGCATCAAGCCGTCAGCTGGTTCCTTGTATGGTTGACAGCCCATGGCCACTGGTTGCTGACCCAGGAAATGGGTTGGGTAGCATCTGCTGGGCCGTGCTGCAGGGAGGTAACTGGACATACCCCAAGGAGCAAAGTTCCAGCACTGAGTGGACTTTCATCTCCAAGAAACCAGGCATCTGGGCTGAGCACTCCTTGGGAAGGGCAGTCTGGAAATGGGACACTCAAGGCTGCCAGACCCATGCAGGCAGCAGGGTGGCCGCATCTATTCCTGGCAGTGCCCTTGAAGGCAGTCAGAGCCACTCATGGCTGTTCCCGCCAGCCTCCCAGATGCCAGAACACTGTTGGGGCCCAAAGCCTGTGCAGGAGAGGAAGGGCAGGGATCGCTGCCTGCACCCATGCCAGGTCAGCACAAGCCTCACAGCTGGACACCCCCTGCCATGGGCACTGACTGAGGGAGGACACAGGCAGGAGAAAGCCAGACAATAGGCTATGTGGAGGCAAGACATAGCCAGGGGTTCATCCACTGGGAAGCTGCAGGTGGGGAAGCTTCTGGGAGAGGTAGCTGGAGATCTGGTGACTTGTAGGGAAGGGAAGGACATCCTCTGCCCTCTGCCAGTGCCCACGGCCTGCCCCATCCTGCTCAGGGGTATAAAGTAAACAGCCCTCAAGAACTCCTGCCCATGCCTCAGGCTCTGCGTATCACCCACAGGCCTCAAGGCTTCTGGTGACAGGAGCCTCCTGCCCTCTAGTTTGAGGCAGGAAGCAAATGCATGGTGACGCCAGTGCCACTGAGAAGCCCAGAGCTGCCTGTACTGACCCTGCAGTGCTCTGCACAATTGACCACTTGACTGTGTCATGGTCCTGGAGTATTTCCACATGGGAATCACCACATATCACCCTGTACTTAAACCTGGGCTCACACCAGTGTGGCTGTGAGGGCAGACAGTTCCTGTCAGCAGAATGGAGGCGAGGGAACGGTGGGGAGCTCTAGACTGAGGGGGAACGGTGGAGGAGCCTGGGGAAGAGAGGCCATCGAGTGCCCAGGCAAGGTAATGAACGATGGGAAGAGGCATTAATAAGTGAATGAGCGTCCCTCCACCCAAAAGATAAACAACTGATGGAAACCCAGGAACACGACCCGAACCTGAACTCTGGGGCCAGTACAGATCAGAAAAGGTCAGACCTGGGAGTGTGAGCAAGTCACTTCCCTCCCTGTGCAGTGTCTGCAGGCCCTCCCAGCACTTCAGGGAGGGTGCGCCAAGACAGGGCACAGAAGCCCCCTAGGTGACAGAACAGGCCTGTAACCAGGATGGAGCTGGCCATGGTTGGCCCAGGTCACAGGAATTCCAATGCCAGTATCTGCTGATTGGCTCCTGGGCTCAGAACCTTGGGCTCGACGGCTGCCCAGGCAACCCCCGTGTCATTTAATTATCTTCACAATTATGGGACCCTGTCTCTTGTGAGTCTGGATTCTTTTCTTACTCTACTTGTAGTGCTATGATAGGATTTTACTATAGTTCCTTATTCCTGCAATGGATCACACACTGCTGGATATTCAAGGAAGTGCTTTTTATGGAGAATGAGTGAATGAGTGGCCACTCATATACTTGTCACCGTTTTCACTTGGCAGAAGCTCCTTGAGGGAAAAAGAAAGGCAAATGTGTCTTATGTAGATCAGAGGGCTTTGCACATAGAAAATGCCTAGGAGTGTCACTCTGACTTATTTGCATCCCCTGGCAACACCATGGCCTTTTCACTCATGTTGGGACCCTAGTAAACACTCTGAAAACCTTAACAGTGTGGGGAGAAGAGAGCCGGGCAGGGAGGGGGGAAGAGAGAAGGAAGGGCAAGAAACAAAATGAGAACAAGTGATCATTTAGTGACTAAAGAAATACTAGCTAGTGGTTACTGTCTGCATGTGTGCACCAGGATCTGTGCCAGGGGCATCCCATGGACTCTTGCTTAACTATACACCTTGGAGGGGAGGCTATAGTTGGTGCCAAACCTGCCACAGAGAGTCCAGGGACCTTAATCAAAGGTACACAGGTCATAAATGACAGAGCCAGGACTCCAATATGAACCTGTGAAGTCAGCAGCCTGAGGCTTCCCTCCTTCCCTCAGATAGGGAGGACCCTGGGAGGCTGTCACCCAGGCCTGGCCCAGCCCCTCTGTGCCAAGGCTGTTCAATGGAGAAGCCCACCTGCCTGCTCATGTCTCCCAGAGCCCCTGGCCTATAATACAAGGTCCAGCTTCTCCAAATTAGCCCAGCGCTTGCATGTGGAAAGTGAGATTCAGAAGTAGTGAGGTGCAGTGTGGTATTTGTGCAGCCCTAGGCCCTCCTCATCACACATGCTCACATAGGCATACACACCCATCCCTGCCCCCCTGAACAGAGCCTCACCACCCACATGCGTCTCTTCTTGCTTCCACGTTGGCAATCTCCTCTCATCAGCAACTTGAGCATGAAGGGAAGACGACACCAAAGCAGCCCTGATCAGAATCCTAGGTCCTGCCATCCAGCCTCCCTTTTGCTGTCTAAAGGAGGAGATATTAATGTCTGCCTTACAGGGTTGTAATGAGGATCAAAGCTGGTGTCCATGTGGTGCCTGGCATAGAGTAGAAACTAGAAGGGTGGATATGACGCAGAGGAGGAGGATGGTGGTGCTGGTGCTTGTGGAAGTGCTGGGAGACCCGCAGGCAGGCAGGCAGGCCCAACTGGAGCTCCCCAGCATCCTGCCGCACGTCCCTGTCTGCCTCCTCTGTCTCTCCACCTCTTCAGCTTCAAGCTGGAAGCTCTGTGGGAGACACAAAATGAATCTGGCTCATCCTGCTTTTCTTTTTTGGAAGAACTCACCTTCTTCCAAGCTCTGTTGATGTGCCTGTGTCTGCCCCTCTGCCCCCCTATGTCTGTCACCCCATCCTGTGGGCACCGTCTGTGTGCATGCCTCTCTCTCCTTCCCCCCAGCTCTCTCCTCTGCTTAATCATCTTAATTATTGTGTCCTTGTAACTCAGCCCTGGCTGTCTGGTGGCAGCACTACTCCATGAGGTGACAACCCTGAGTCATACACATATTTGAATGCCAGCACCAGAACACCTGACCCCAGACCCCTTCTCAACAGGCCCCAAACTCCCCTTAGAGACTCAGCCGCCCAAAACACTGATAAGCTCCTCAGGGATCCACTCTGTTTCCCTGGGGGAGAATGGAGTGAGCATGTCCCTCGGTATACTCCCTGAGTCAGGTGCAGGGCCCATCTCAGCAGGTATGGGGGAGATGGCTGAATTATCCCAGTCTCTCACCCAGCCTCTCTCAGCCTGTTCTCAGCATCAGCCCACCTAAATCAACTGACACTAGAGATGCTGGTCAAAAGACAAGTTTCTGGGCCCACCATCAGTATGACTGCATTTTTAATGAGTGCACCGAAGTTACAACTGCACAGCCCCCTCCGCCTTCTCGCCCAGCCCCACCTCGTCTGCCCCTGAAGCCCAGCAGGCTATGTGCGCCTTGCTTCGGGCTGTGAGCCAGACACAGGATGTTCCAACAGCGCCCTCTCCTGGAAACTCCCTTTCATTTTTGAAGAGTGTTGCTTTTGATGACCATACCAGTGTCTCTCAGAACCTCACTCTGGGAGCTAGCCCACCCTGTACTTCCCCACCTCCTTCCTTCCTCCTCTGACACCGTACTCTGTGTGTGTGTGTGTGTGTGTGTGTGTGTGTGTGAGAGAGAGAGAGAGAGAGAGAGAGAGAGAGAGAGAGAGAGATTGATTCTCCTCAAGAAGGGCAGTTCTGCTTATTACAGCTGTAACCTTGGCTCTTGGGTAGAGCAGGGCAGTGGGAATCTTTGGAGCCTGGAGCACAGAATTTAATATTCATAAGTGACCTCCCCATAAATGGAGTCCAGCACCCCCGAAGGACTCGCAGATGATGCCCGTTGCCTAGTACCACAGTTGCCTCTCTCAGGGAGTTCATCAAAGCTGCAACAGAAGCTATTGACCGACTGCCCACAGTGTCCCCAGACCTGTCCCAGTTTCTAGTCTCCTAAGTGGCAGTCCAGGAGGGGCATGCTGATAGGTGCCAATCCCTAACCATGCAGGGCATCTACAGGGGTGTGTAGACCCCAAATGCAGAGTAGAAATGCTGAGGCTCAGGGCTAGCACATAGTAAGAACTTAGGAAACAACAGATTAGCAGGTTATGATCTAGTATTTTACATGTTAACTCATTTAATTGGCACAGGCACCCATTTTGCAAATGAGAACATTGAGGCAGGGAGATGTAACTGCTGCCAGGTCACACAGCCAGTGAACGGCAGTGCTGAGATTCAAGGCCAAGTGTTACAGAATGTGAGGAGAATCTCACAAATACACATTGGGTCTATATTCAGTTACAGAAACCTCTAAATTTTTAGCAACTATTTTAGGCCTCAACGCTCAGAATATGCACGCTGAATATTTGTTGAATTGACATCTTGCTGGGCATAGAGTGGTGAGCAGTAAATATCTGGTGAATGGAGGATGGATGAATTGGGCCCAAAAGAGATTGTGTTTGTGAGGAGGGTAAGAGGCTCGGGACTTCATGTCACATGGGAGGCAAAGGGCACAGAAAAATGAGGGTTCTGTTCCCCACTCTCTTATACCCATGAAATCCGGACAAGGGAGCCTGGACCCTCTTCCTGAAGGCTTCTGGGGACAGAGACTTGCAGCTGCCTTCTAGCCATTCGGGGATTAATGCCTTGTCCCCACTTTCCTTCCATACTAATGAAGTCATTATCCTGCTCTGAGAAATGATGGCTGTAGCCCCTTTGCCAACACCAGCACCTACACACACTTTGGGGGTTCACACAAATCTTGCAGCAGGTGTCCTTTCCTGCCAGCACGAGGCATTTGCAAAGACAGAGTGTGTGGAGTTGAGATGGGGAAGGGCAGAGGGAGTAGTTGGGAGACCCTCCCTCACCTGTACTGCTAACCCAGACCCTGCCTTGTGAGTCTACTTTTACTGAGCAGCAGAATGATGACTTGGATCTTTTCTTCCACCACTTTTGTAAGCAAATGAAGGAAAAGAAACAAATCCCAATAAGCCAAAAGACAAGCCAGGAATTTGCCCCCTTGGATTCCCTACAGTCTGACTGTATTCCTCAGGAGACATGCCACCCACCCCACCTTTCCCCATCTCTAACCCTGCCCTCATAGGATTCTCACCCTCCAGGAGCTTCCATCTGGGAAGACTAGAAAAGTTACACGCTGGAGACAAATTGCCCTCTTGTTGGGCCACATGTGCAGAAGTCAGGAGTGGCTTAGGGATGGGTGGAATTTTGAAAACAGAGGCAAGTGGGAAATTAGGGTAGAGGCAGGCAAGACTAGGAAGTGAACCCAGAAGGCAATAGGGTTGATAGCAGGTACAGTGCAAAAAAAGAGGGGAGAGCTTAACAGGACAAAGTGAGGAGATTATGGAGCCCTTCCAGGTGCTGCTTTGAGAATTCTGATTCCACGGTCCTAATGGAGGCACCAGTGCAGGCAGCTCAAGGCTTCGGGCCCTTCTGCAACCTGTGCTGCTGGCTGCTTAGCAATTGTCCAGAGAGGCACGGTCCAATCCATATCTTCAGATTTAGAAACTTACCCTCTAGACTGAAACAGCCTTCTCCAGAGTCAGGAGTCACCATGATGCTCTCTTGAGGGCTCACTATGTTGTTTGGGCAAGCCCCTCCCACAGTCATGTGGATTTTGATATGACCATCACCACAGCCACCTTCTGCCCTCCCTTCTTAGGTTATTGGCATGATCCATCCCTTCCCCTTTCCACCAGGTCTCTTGGTCCACCCAGCCATTAATTTGCAAATAGGCCATTTTCTGCTTCAAAGAGAAAATGATTTTTTCCCCCTGTAATCTACAGTTTTTAAGCATTCTCAAATGACTACCCAGAATCAATCTGAGATTTAAGAGTCTGGTGCATGTTGAGCCTGGATTCTCAACTTCCATCTTTATTTCTTTACAGCAAGACCCAGCAAGCGTTGGTGAATGAATGTGGGACCAGAGGCATGGGGGCCCATAGAGGCCATGTTAGTCATTTTTTTTATTTGCTCCTTCCACTAAACTGCTGCTGCTGATTTTTATTCCTTTCTTCTCTGCCTCCACTCACTCTCCCAAAGTCCCTATGTAATTCACCCTCCTTTCTAAAGTTGGGCTGGGCTCAGCAGCATGTCCAGCTCTGTGCCAGGTGCTAGCAGGGAGCCAGGGGAAGAAACCATTCCAGATGGAAGGCAATCTCCTAGTGATCAAGGGTCTCTGCAGTTCAGACTGGAGATCCAAGGGAGTTCAGAGAAGGGGGACAAGTTTTAAATTGCAGTAGTCAAGAGGGCTTTCCAAGAGAAGAGGCTGCCCTAGGCCTTTAGGGATAGAAGACTCCCCAGGGCCACCAGGGTAAATGGGAAGCGAGCTAACTATTGCTCCTGAAACCCTGGGTAAATAGGTGAGCCTTATTGTTCTATGTGCACCTTCACCAAAAGAGGGTGACCTTGCGAGTTAGAAGGTGACTGCAAGACAGAGGGCCTGGCTAGGGACAATGATCCCTGGCTGCCACTCATCCTCATAGACTAGACTCGGCTGCCTCAGCTAAACCACACTGGCTCATGCTACCCCTTCCTTCCTCATTGCCCCATTACTGTAAATAATAATATCCCACCCAACAATTAGCTTCCTACTGTTGAAGCTCCCAGTTTGTTTTTTCTGGTTCTGAGGCCTTAACATTGGAAAACACAAACACATCCGGCATCTGTCTATGGTCTCCCTGTGACCAGCCTGGCCATTAATGTACTTCCAGCCCCTCTAATAGGCCTGCGCCCAGCTTGCTTCCCACTGGTGTTGGCTGAGTTCTGGGAGGCAGGGAGGAGCCAGCTTCCTGGCATGGGCTGCCTGGAGCCTCCTTCAGGATCTGCCCCACCTTCTGTGGCTGGGAGGAGATCTTGAAAAGCAAATCCCAAGCCTTTCTTCAGTGGATGTGCAGAATCACTTGTCCAAGGCAAGAAATAGGGTGAAAATAATCTCCAGGCAGGAACAGTTTAGATACCAGCAGTAGCAACCAGAGTCATGGTGGCAGTAATGTTGACAACAGAAATAATGTATCCACTATCTAATATTCATATTCCTTGTACCACTTTACAAGTCATTCTCAGGTTCATCTGATCCTTTAAACAAACTTAGGAGGAGATCAGGGAGAACTGTCACCCTCTTTTGCAACAAAAGAAACCAAGGCCCAGAGAGTCTACAGTTTCCTCAAGGTCCTTGGAGAATAAGTGGATGGATGGCTAGGTAAGTAGGTGAGTAGTTAGACAGTTGAATGAGTAGGTAAGCGAGTAGTTCGGTGAGTGTTAGGTGAGTGGATAGGTGGGTAAGTAGGTGCTTACACGGGTAGTTAGGTGGATAAGTAGGTGATGAGGTGTGTGGATACTTAGGTGGGTAGGTGGTAGTTAGAAAGGTTGACAGAAACACTAGATGATTTCAGCTAATATCCTCTCTCCCCTCCAGGCCACTCACTGCAGTAATCACCTCACCCCCATCCCCCGCCCAGGGTGCAGTTAGCTGTATTTTAAATTGAGCCAATGTCATTCACTAAGTATGTTCTGAGGGTCTCACCTCCTCCATGGAAAGGGAAATGGCTTCTCCTCTGTGTCTCCCATCACTCCAGTGATAGTATTTTTGGAGCTGAAACTCAGGACATCTGGTCTGACAAGAAGAAAATGCTCCTTAGATGGTAAGATAAACAAAACCAGAGCTGCCGTGGGACAGTGAGATGATCCTGGACGCTGCCCTGCTGGGCCCCATACAAACTGGGCACCCAGCCATGGCCGGCAAGGCCTAGTGGGGCTGAACGGGAGCAAGGACATGCCTGCCCATCCTCCTCAGTTCTCTAGGATGTCCTCAGAGCTCTAGGGGGAGAGCACAGCCCAGCCTCCCCTCCTCCCCACTTGGTTGTTAGTTCCAGCACGTTCCCCCTCACCAAGGCCCCCCAGCCAAGGCTGCCTAGAAAACTCCACCGGGAACGTGTACAGGACACCTTGGGTCTAATGTAACATTTAATGGCCAAATCTCCCCAGGTCCCTGCATTAATACAAAACTCCTTTACTGGTTCTAACCAGACACAGTCACACTGCTAATGGCTCCAAGGCTGAGCCTAAGTGATGAAGGAGGCAGTCGCCAGTGGCACCTTGCTGTGGCCTTGAATGCCAGAGATGGGCCTTTCCTAGGGCCAGAGACCTTCAAGTAACCTCTGAACCCTGTAGTGTTCATCTCTACATCCTTGGAAACTGAGCAGGCTGCAGTACACACAATAGTCATTTTATATACAAATGATTATAGGAATGAATAGGTCACCATGCTGGAAATTCAGGGGTCTTAGAGACAAATGTTTCCCCAAAGCCATACAAAGACAAACATATACACCCCCTTCCCAGCCTAGCCCAGAGACACCATAATGCTGCCCAGCCCGACCTCCCACACCAGCCTGAAGGGCTTCATATGGATCCTGCCTAGGCAGATACAGGGATCTGAGGGATAGGGGAGCTTGATGGTGGTGGGGAGAGCATCCCAAAAGAGAGGCCAGGCCAGGTGTGGGGGACCCCAAGGTACTTGTAATGGTCAGGAAGACAGGATCTCTTGGGATAAGATAGCACACAATGACAGAGAGAATAAGGCCAACTGAACATTGATTAACAGGGCTGTGGATGTCCAGAGGAAAGTGACACAGACACACACACACACACACACACACACACACACACACAAAATCAGAAAAAGTCCTCCAGAAATTGCCCTAACATGGTCCTATTTCCAAGAACACCAAGGGACAGGAGAAACTGACCCCTGGGTAACACAGAGCTACGCTCATTCCAGCACTCACTGCAGCCCAATACAGATCCAGCTGTGCTCTGCCTCTGGCCAGCTGCATAACCTTGCAAGCATCCCTTTGCTTCTCTGAGTCTCAGTTTTCTCATCTGTAAAATGAAGGGGTGGGCCCAGAGAGTCCCTGGGGCCCTCTGCAGCACAGCCTTGGAGCTGCAGAGGCCACTGAGCTCTCAGGTGGAGGCAATTTCCCAGATCACTGAGCCCCACCTGGCCTCCATTGCGTGAGGGCCTCCCCTGGGCATTAGCCGTCTGGAAACATCGCCATCCATCTTTCTGAATATCTGGTTAAAACACTCACCTAATCCTAACCTAATCCTTTCAATTTGGGGAGAGAATTGAAGAAAAAACCCAAGCAGCCTGAAGCCTAAATGCTAACAGATGGGTAAAAAGTATGTATAAATTACACCTGCGGCTGTCAATTCAAGCTCTCCAGATAAAGTGATATGAAAGGTGTTTCATTTATAGGGGAAATTAATTGCCAGCTGTATGACTGGATGGTGTGAAGAAACCACAGCCACACAATGTGTCCCATATATTTTTCCTGGCTGGATTTGACACCTTTTGTGCCAAAGGCTATCGTGTAACTCTAAGCCTGGGAGGCCCCAGGGTAAACATGACCCTGAACCAACCAATCCCAAGTTAGGGTGCAGCCAGAGAAGCTCTAAACACTGTGAGGTGTGTGACATTGGGAGGTAGGGTGCTGACCCCTCTCTGCCACCAATCTTGGACCTTGGTTTCCTCATCTGTCATGGTAGCTGCTTAAGATGCATCTGCTCTGCAAAGGGACACCTTCTACTCTGTCAGCACCCCAGGAGCACGTTGCAGTCTGCTCTGTCCCTTCACCTTGCCTTGCCAAGCACACCTACCATGGATAGTCAGTCCCTGTCAATGGACAACACCAATAGCTGGAAGGCCAGCCACCTCATTTATTCTGAGACCAACCTGCTCTGTATCCAGAATCAATCACATGACCTTCTCAGGCTTCAGTCTCCCCGTCTGCAAAGTGAGGCTGTTTCAGTTAGTTCAGGCCGTAACAAAATTCCACAGACTGGGTGACATGTGCAATAGATCTTATTCCTCACAGTTCTGGAGACTGGGAAGTCCAAGATGAAGGCACTGACAGATTCAGTGTCTAGTGAGGGCTCACTTCCTGACTTCCAGACAGTCGCCTTCTCACTGAGTCCTCCCATGATGGAGAAAGACGGAGTTTTGATCTCTTCTTTTGCTGATAAGAACATTAATCCCATCATAAGGCCTCACCTACACGCAATTACCTCCCAAAGGCCTCACCTACAAATATCATCACAGAGGTGGTTAGGACCTCAACATTTACATTTTGGGGAGAAACATGGTAATCTGGTCCACAGCTCCCTTCCATGCTGGTTTTGTACTCTGGCTAAGAAGGTTCTTACTTCTCTCATGCCAGCTGTGGAGATCAAGAGGCTGAGACAGAGAAACAGAGGCATCCAAGACAAGCCCTCTGGCTTGCCTTAAAGCATCCTCGCCAGAGATTCATCATAGGGAAGGAGGCATGCATCTCAGAAAGAGGTAGCCACTCAAATCTCCTACCTTGGTCTGCAGGGACACAGGATGGGCAGGGCTGGGAAGCCAACCATGGGACACTTCCCTACCCCAAGCCAATTCTGCCAAAAATGGTCTCTGGGTCTTTTAGTCCTGATCCCCAGAACCTTTTCAGAGAAGCCCAGACTGAGACACGCGAGGGGCTTCCCAGCCTCAGAATGCATAGTCCCTGGACACTCTGAAACTGAACATCAGTATGTTTACCCAGCCCCCCACCCAGCCTCCCTGCCAGCCAGATGCGGGGTCTCCCGACAGCCTTAAGCTGAGGAAATTGCTTCTAGTTTCTGCTTCCTGCCTTCACATTATTCTTTGAGCAGGAGGTGGGGGAAGGTAGGAAGCAGAGCAGGGCCTGCATTGAGAGAGCCAATTTGAGGGTGCATGCTTGCAAATGCATGGCACCCCCTGGGGAGCCTGGTCCCCAGCTCCACTGCATGCGGCCACCCTGCCAGCTGCTCACCAGGCCACTGGGGCCTTTCCATTCTTGCAGGGGAGGAGGAGATGGGAGGGCTTCTATCCTGTGCCTCCCAGAACCCAGCATTTATCAGAACTATTAAGACAATGAGCTAATATTCTATTCAGATTTAAATAATAAATTAATCTGCATTATACTGAGAGGTCTAAGGGAGACTTAATTATCTGGTGTACTTTTGGGTGGAAATGAAGGTTGGGAATCGTGCTGGGAATAGACAAAGTTACCCATGATCACGCAGATGCATTGCTCAGCTGCCGGGGCCCTGTCCCTGTCTCCCTTTAGTCCCAGAAACTCCCTCCAACTTAGGGGAGGGCACCTCCACTTCTGGCCACACCTCCAAGGGGTACTAGGAACAGTTTCTGAACGGCTTGTTCTCCTGATAAACCAGAGCCCTCTGCAGCCTGAGATGTTTGCCAGAGAAGTGCAGAGGCCACATGTCCCCACCATGCACATGGGAATAACAGCTGTTCCCTGAAGGGTGGTGATCAGACAGCCATGGCACCTGACCCCACCTCTGCAGCATCTTTGCTGAGTGACCTTGCGTAGCCTAATTGATTTATCTGAGCCTCAGTTTCCACATCCATGAAAAGAGGGTGATACCAGGTCTGTCCAGGGTGGCTGCAAGGTGAGGAGCCTTTAGCACAGTGCCCTGAGGAGGAAGCTCTCGCAGATGTGGTCTGAATGAGGGAGCATCTGAGGGTGCCGTGACAGCTCTGGAGCGCGTGGTTACCGTCTTAAACAAACGTAGCAGTAAGCAGCCCTGGAGAGTTGATGCTGGCGTTCTTCACTTAGGAGAGCCAGCGCCAGGTCTGTGGTTAATTTTTCTCCCTGCCTGGTTCCTGCCGCTCCCTAGGAGCGGAGCTTTTCACACCCTGAGCCAGCCTGCCCAAGAGAGGGCTATTTTCAGCCCAGCAGCTACAGCAACAAAAATGTGAAGTCACTCCTGCTGCCTCCATCACACTACCCTCCCCACCCAGCCCAGAAAGCCACAGGCAGAGAGGCAGGGTCTGCAACAGGGTCCTGGGGCACATCCCGCCCACCCCTCTTTGTGACGGGGAAGACACCCCTGTGTCTTAGGGCTGTTTCTGCAGATCTACTAGTTGTCTCCTCCCCTCCCTCTAGGCTCTTTCAAGGTTCAGGTGGGCTATGCCTGCAGAGTGGGGTCCTGCCAGGCTGTGGCCCTCTGGCAGGCACCCTAAGGTGGGCTAGAGGGCGAAGGACCTGGATGTCGTTGGAGGCTGAACCAAAGGTGCCAGCAGGGCACACCCTCCCATGCTGGCACAGCCTGGGAGCCTGTGCCTTATCGGGATGTGATGAGATGGGGGTAGGATGAAGGTGCCTGAGTGATGAATCATCTGGGGAGCCCAGGGGAGTGGGTGTTGCTAAGATCCTAAACTGAGAAGAGCTTGATCATTTGTTAAGTTCAAAATCTGTCAGTTATCTCAGTCAGCTCTGCAAAGAAAATTGGAATTCAGAGACTCCAAAGCAAGTGGAAGAAACCTAGTGGTCAAGGCAGCTGAGACCAGAAGAGAGGGAGATGGGACAAAGGGGGCGGCCTCCCCGAGACCCAGCTAGAACGAGAGACAGCAGAGCAGTGACACATCAGACACACCCTACAAGCCAGGAGCACACTCACCACCGCAAACATGCACACACCTAACACACACCTTGCGCGCGCACACACACACACACACACCAGACAGGGGAACAGGGCTGCAGCCTGGTCACTTGGCTCATCTCCTGGGTGATATGTAATCCCATGGCTTCTAAACGCTCGTGTTTTACTTTTAGACACCCGGACAAGTCTCACCTGTCTCAGCTAAAGTTAACAAGCAGCTCTGTTGACAGACAGGATGATGGTCCTAAGAAGCAGGATGCGCTGAGAAGCAGCAGCCCCTCAGCCCCAAAGGGGAGCCCAGGGGAGCCCAGACCAGGGCTGGCAGAGAGGAGAATGGTTGCTGGGGAGGGCAGGAAACCCCACCACACCCTCTGTGGATGTGATATTCCCTTTCCCCCAGGGTTTTAGAGGAGGTTGTCAAAAGATCTCAAGCTCTTCCCATCACAGGGAAGACCAGGTGCCCGTGTTCCCTGCTCAGGGCTTTGGCTGGGAAAAGAAGGCGGGCAGGGAAGGTGTTTGAGGGTGCGCTTGGGGGATATGTTACTACATTGCAGACCAAGCACTGGGAAGCTTTGAAGAACTGGACCAGATTCCTGTGCCAGAAGTGCCATGGGACGGGCTGGCTGCCACAGGTGTACATTGATTACAACTGTGCCCACTCCCAACCCCCGCCACCGGCATCCACAGACCCACTGCTGCAAGGCTAGGCCCATGCAGTCCAGAAAGGCCCTGGATCTGCCCTCATTCCCTCACTGGGGTGGAGGCACAGGGAGAACTGTGGCAAAGCTCCTCATTTTTTTGTCAGCTTCTGCTCTTACGGACAGAAGCCAGCAAGGGTCCCTCCATGAAGATGATTTGGTAACTGCACCCACCACACACAGTCCAGATGAGCAGCAGAATTTACTCTGGGTTTCCAGTCCTTGGGAGTCAAATCTCAGTTAACAGACTGCAGATGCCAGGAACTATCCTCCAGGGCTTTGCACGGAGCTCTGCAACCTGCAGTGGGCACTTTCTCCTCAGAGTTACCCAAAGCCTTATTGTCTGTTCTTGTCATTGGGCAGCTAATCGTGTATGGCCTTGAAACATTGCTTCTCTTTTTATTCTGAACTATTAGTTAACTCTTGTATTACTAATTTACTTGCTATGGTTTTTGTTTCAGAGTTTACATGCAGCTTTCATTCTCCCTAACAAAACCACAAGCTCAGTGACGTCAGACACCAAGCCTTGTTATTCTGTCTTGTCTTTGGCACCTAGCTGTAGAGCACCTTATGTGTAGTAAGCACTCAACAAAGATTTCTCTGTTAAAAACTTCCAAACTCTGCCTGCCTCAGGGATTTCAAGTACTGGAGCTAGCCAATCTCAAAGTTTGGTTTCCATCCAACAAGCCATCTTCCGGGGCTCAGACACAGCCAGCCTGTCTGCTTCTCCATCTCTCCTTTCATTCTCCACATGAAATCTCAGAGAGAGAGAATGAAACTAAGAAAGCAGGTGGTCTGTCCTCATGCCCACTCTCAGAATCCTTTTTGTGGCATTACTTTGCATGCACACACACCCTACTAGGGAAGTCCCCTTGCCAGCAGGCCCGTTCCCTTGTGGCCAGTGCTTACAGGACACTCCAAGAGATAAAAATAACCATGGCCATGACATGGAACTGTGAAATAATTTCCAAAAAGAACCAGAAATGGTTCTGACATTAGTAGAACTTTTGTTTGCCTACTGCGTGCTCTGTACTGAGCTGGACGCTAGGGGTGCAGACTAAGGGGAAAATTCGATCCTTGTCCCGAAGCAGCTTTCAACCTACTTGGGGGCCAGACAAACATACGATAGAGAAATGTTGTCTCCACAGAAGAGAAAATGTCAACTGCTGCATTGTGTTGGCAAGAACAGAACATGGGATGGCAGACACAGGGCCTCGTTCTTGTCCCCAGGCTCCCTCTGACCACTGGGAGGCTGGGAACAGCTCCTTCCTGAAACAGTCCTTTAGTCCCTTCATCTTCACAAAGAAGGGGGTGCCAGGTGATCTATCCAGCCCCCTGGCTTTCATGTTCCTGAGGACACAGTCACTTGTTGGAGGAGAGAAGACCAGTGTGGGAGGTGATGAATAGAGAGGTGAGGGGGGGTGGTACCCCACTCAGGAGCACATCCCAACCACACTTCCCGTCCCTCTCCGCCTCCCACAGGCAGTTCATCCAGCCCGTTTAGCCATCTACTGCTTTGGTGTCGGGAATACGTGTATGGGGCAATAGAATTCTTGTGCTGTGCATGCCGTGGACTGGGACAAGAGATGGGCATTAGAAACTTGATGGTACTCACTTCTGCCCAGGAACAAATCAAGGGAGTATGAACAAATCAAAATAGAAGAGTTGGAAGGTGCTGAGGGAATGGAGTTAAGACTATAATGAAAGGCAGAGGCCCAGAGAAGATGGGACTGTTGTGGAGGGTATGAAACTCCAAGTGAAAAGCACTGGTTGTGTCTCCAGGGCAGCAGAGCTCTTCCCACACAGGGCAGAAGTACACATGCATGAGTCCCAGCAGCTGTCCTCAGGCGGACATTCTGGGAGACCTCCAGGTCCCTGCCCTCCTATACCAATAACCCTGAAACAGTCAGAGTCTCCCCTCATTCCTAAGTATGAGATGGACACACAGTGAGGTTCTTTGCACACATGTAAGTGAGAATATCTTGCATTTCATTTTAAGCATTCTTGCTAAGCATTTTAGAGCTCTTTCCAGTTCCTTTGCCACTAGAAGTTGCTTTTCCTGGTCCAGGTACAGGCTTCGTTGTCCTTTGTTGGTTGGTTATAAAGTTGAAGGACAGGGTAGCTTCCCATGATTTCTTTGTTGTTTTCATATTTCTCTAATTTGGTCTTTTCAAATAAGTCAGTAGAACAAATGCCCTCTTTCTCACTCAACCTCCCAGCTTCCCTCTGGGCCTCAGAGGGATTTACTAGGGAGTGGGGAAGCCTCCTGGGATGGGATCCAGGGGGCTCTGGAGCCTGTGTTCCTCACTGTCAGGGGTCCCTCACAATAGCACCCCATCTGTGGCACAGAGGAGAAGAGGGGGTACACTTGAGGGGCAAACCCCATCAGTGTTGGCTGCTCCTCAGCTACTGTGGGTGACCTGCAGTCTGCAGACCCAGCAAGAATAAAGCCAATGAGGGGACCAGAAGGAATTCAATGCTAAGCTGCCTGGTCTCCCAGCCTTGCGGCCTCCCTGCCCAGGCCCAGAGACAGCCACAGACGTGCCCCTAATTCCTTGAAATCGTTGGAAAATTAAATGTTCATGGTGGGGAGACCTATTTCATTCTTTTACAGCTTTTCTATAGAACAGAAACTGAGGACTCAGGAGGCCTAATTATGTGGGCATGCACAAGCTGCCTCCTGGACCTCGGTTTCCTCATCTGTCCATTGGGCATGATGAGACCTGCCCATACCGGCTTGCAGATATGTTAGGAGGATGAGATGCAAGATTAATAACATGGCACTTTGAAAAGTAGAATATGCTGTGCTTACCTGACAAAGAAGTTTAACAATTTAATCTTATTGTGGTAACTGGTTTACTGAGATTTCATGTAACCTGAAAGGAGAGAAAATATCTGTGGAACAGAACAAGAACACAAAAATAAGGAGATGCTAAGCCAGTAGTAACGAAGCTTTGTTCTCAGCATGACTTTTTAATCAGTCGATCAATTTTAAGTGGGCACCTACTGTATGCCAGAAATTGAATTAAAGTGAGCTAGATGGTGGGCAGTGATGAAGAAGGCAGTCCGGGAAGGGAGCTGTCCTGGCCAGAGTGGATCTGGAGTCCTTTCCTCCTCTTGCTCATCACAGGAGCCATGCCTGTCCCAACCATCAGACCTCAGGACAAGTTCTCCAGGGCCAAGGCTGAGGGAGGGAAGACACAGGCATGGAAGGGAGGCAGGGAGGCAGCCTTACCCAGAGACAGCAGCAGCTATAAAAAGCTCTGCCCCATCTCCAGACCAAGTGACACCTACTAATGTGAATGGCTGCCAGATCCCCCACAGAGTGGAGAGAAGCTGCAAAAACTTCCCCAGGGGCGGGGGCAGGGTTGGAAGCCAGGAGGGGGAGTGCAGCCCTGCCCAGCCCTGGGAGAGGGCCCAACAATACACACCACCTGCTTAGCTACCAGGAGATTCAGGCCAGGAAGAATGTCTCAACATGACTTAGAGGTGCCCTGCTCTGAACTCCTCCCATAGACACAGACTGCCTCTGAGGCCTTTTGTTTGCAAACCAGGCCCTAAACCACCCGGTTTCTGCAAGCTGGTTGGGTTTGTGAGTGTCTTTGGGTTTTGTTTAACACCCCAGCAGGCTTGAGCTTGTTGTGGTGCTACACACCATCCTGGCTGGCTTTAACCCTCCCCGCCACCCCCCGCACCCCACCCCCGTGTGTGGAGTGGGGATAGGGGACCCACTGAAATGCTATTATAGTATTTGCATTTATATGAGGCACAGACCCCAAGTCTTCTGGTCTCTGGGTGCTTTTACAACCCTGTGTATCCATAATTTATTTTTGTTGCTATTTAATCAGTCTCGTGTTGAGATGAAAAGTTTCCAAGGGGCCCTAGGTTATTATGCGACTTGCAGTTCCACCATGCGCTGACTGAGTGCATGGGGTCCCCAGCCTGCGCTCAGCTGCGAAGGTCAGGGCACCAGGACCTGGAAGGAGGCTGTGTGGTTCCTGCTAGCAGAGCCAGCTCTAGCCCAGGCAGGTGCAGATGGCAGGGTGCACCTCTGGAGAGGGGCGGCTGGCAGGAGAGAGAGCAGTGAGAACAACACTGTCAGTAGGGAGAGAGAGAGGAGGAGGAGGAGGCAAATGTGTGATCAGTGATAAGGAGCAGCTAGGCTGGTCTTCTGGTTTCAGAGTCAAGAGACTGAGAGGGGCTTGGTGGGGATTTAAGAAGCCAAGTGAGAGGGAGGCAAGAACTGCTGGTGAGTGCCTGACCCAGGAGTTGGAGAGGGAAAGAGGGGCCCAAGTGCAGGGTCTTCAGCAGGGATCAGTCAAAAGGAGAGATGAGACTGTCCTACATCCCTCAAGCAACCTTAGAGGAGCACACTGCACATAGCCAAAGGGTCACCCGAGGCTCACCTAGATCTCCACTCTGCCATTTTTTGGAATATATCAAGTTATAAATAAATAACCAAATCAAAAGGCAGTGTTTTGAGCTGAAGTTTTTGCCTGTCTGCTAGAGCTAAGGCTCAGAGAGGAGCAGAGTCCCCAAGTGGGATGGCACTGCCCACTCGGAAGCAGCAGGCCCCTGATACACACAAGCATGCATGCAGACACATACGCACACATAGGCACGTTTGCACACAGACACGTGTGCACACACGCAGAGGCAGACACAAACACACACAGACATACAGAGCACACACACAGGCACACATATGCTCTCAGACACAGGGGCACAGACTTACACCCGCACCTTCCCAGCCCTCCGGCTCTCCTCTGCAGCTGGCCACACCCTTGCAGGGGAGACAGATCCCTGTTACAAGAAGAAATTGGTTGGAGAGTAGGGGAGTGGAAGGTGGGAGGAGGTCCACTGTCAGGAGTCACCGGTGTCCAGTGGCAAGGTAGGGAGTAACATTTCAGGTAAATACTCAGAGGAACACCTCCCATGTGGCCAGCAGTATCCCCAGCTGCTGTCATAAAGCAGGCAAGCACCCAGTTTTAGACATTTCTTACCACGATAGGAGAGGGACTCTCTCCCCACTTCTCAAGGACATGACTGCTGAGGCTTCTGCAAACATTTTCTGGGCCACCACTCTAGGTCCTGCGTACCCAGGTGAATAAGACAAGGTCCATGCCCTTGCTGGGCTGTCGAGTTCAGCAAGCACTTGCAGTGTGCCCTCTGGGTGTCAAATGATGTTGAGGAGATATGGAAATGCAGAAGGCATGATCTCAGCCACCTCGGATTGCAAGGGGCCCAAGCTCAGCATGCCCCCTCCCGCAATGTGACTGCTGCTCAAAATACATGCGCAACCTACTTTAGGAGTCTCCTTCAGATCCTCTCAGCCCACATAACACTGACAGCAAATCTTCCTGTGTGTGCAGATTTAAAAGTTGGTATATAAATGAGATTTTAGAGGATTGAATGATTCTGTTTGGAAAAACTGAAATAGTAAGTCCTTATAAAGGCTGAGGTGTCCCATTAGCTGTACTGGAGTTGGTGATGCTCATTGGGAGAGTGAGCTCAGACCCAGCTACTGGAAAGCCACTCTTTATGAGTACTCTCAAAGACACAGTCTCAAAGAGAAACCTCTCTGTAGAGCTGGGTGTGGCAGTGCACACCTGTAATCCAGTGACTCAGGAGGCTAAAGCCAGAGGTTCACTTGAGCCCAGGAGTTTGAGGCTGCAGTGAGCTATGATCACACCATTGTACTGCAGCCTGGGTGACAGAGTGAGATCCTGTATCTTAAAACAAAATAAAACAAAACAAAAAGTAAGACCTCTCTGCTACGCACCTCTATGATTACAGTCACCAGAAGTCTGAACAACATCCCTGGAGGCCCACTCTCATTTTACAGAGGAGGGGCAGAGACCCAGAGCAGGAGTGAGATTTCCCCTTCTTCACCTATCTTGGTTCATCACCCAAATGCTGGCCAGCTAGGTTCAGGCTCCAGATCCACACTGCCCAATCCTTCCCCTCTCCGTGCATTCCTGAGGACTCAGCCACTGGCCAAATCTTTTACTTTCCTCTCATCACCCTGATTATTCCCTGTTTAATTAAAATTTGTTTCAGCTAATAGGCCTTAAATTAGTATTTTCAAATATTGACATCTACAGGACCCTCATTCATTATTTTCGAAAGCTCTAGGGCTAATTGCTTTATCACCCACCAATTAATTACTCATTCACTGGACAGGTAGCCACTGCCCCCAGAACATGGATGAACATACTTGCAAGTAGGTGAAACTGCAACAGATGTGCACAAACACGAGTCCCCAAGCATGTATGCATACACACACGCACACACACACACCCTGCAAGCTTTCCCTGTAGAAGCCCTGGTAGAGCCCAGTCGTGCATATATCTGGGAACCAGGAGGACAGCAGAGCATTGCATCACTGGTCTTTGATACCAGGCCATCCCCTGTCTGTCAACTACACAAAGAACTCTGCAGGACTGGGGGTGTCTCAGAGTCCCTATACTTTGTTCTTCCTTCAGTTCAGGGAGCAGCAACACTGAGAGGGGATGCCAAGGGCTGAGGAGGGTCCCAGAATGGCAGGTAGTGAGCCAGGGCCAGAGAAGGGAGGAGGCCCTTGAAGCTCTAAGTAAGAGAGTGCTGTCTCTGGAGGGAGAGGGGCCAGGCAAGAGGAGGTGAGATCAGGGTCAGGGTCAGAGGAGGGGCTGCAGAGATGGGTCAGGCCCAGGTCAGCTTCCTTCCACAGCTCCACGGGAGGACCCAGCTGGACATCAACAGGTCCAGAAAGGCCTGGAACAATCTATAGAGCAAATCCCCCATGCAGCTCTGAGAGGAGTTGGGTTTGGGATAGTTGGATCCCCGTTGTTTCCAAACACAGGTCTCTGTCCTGGTGTAATCTTAGCACTCTGGGAGGCTGAGGCAGGAGGATCCCTTGAGCTCAGGAGTTTGAGGTTGCTGTGAGCAAGGTTCATGCCACTGCATTCTAGCCTGGGCAGCAGAGTGAGACTCCATCCAAAAAAAAAAAAAAAAAAAAAAAAAGGAAAGACACACATGTGCACACCCAGGCTTCTGAACTGTTTTCTGGCTAGAATATTAAGAACTTTAAAGAGCAAGAATGTGTCCAGAATGCCACCCCATGACCCCTCCACCTCCTACCCCAGGCCAGTGGCCCCACATAGCTGCTTTGGGTCAGAGATGAGACCAACTTCCAGCTGAGGGAAGGCAGAGGCCTCCCCAGAACAAGGGCCTCCTTCCCCAAGCACCTACCTGCCCATGCTCTGGGACACTGAGGCTGTGGCTTCACCCAGGGGCAGCCAGAATCCCCCTCCACGTTCCTGCAGAGCCGCTGGGTAGCCTTGGTCCCCTTGACCATTTTTTTTTTTTTTTTTTTACTCTTTGTAAACAGTCTGGAGTGATTGAGATTAAAGTCTCTCCAAGTCGTTGGTATCGCTTTTCGGGAGAGCCGAGTAATCCATGGGGATTAAAGAAGCAGCCGTGCTCATCTCTCACAAATGCATATCTGTCAGAGGCACTGACCTGTTAAAATAATGAATTTAATGTGCAGCAAACCGCACATGGCAGCAGCGACGCAACATGGCCTGGCAAATTGTTTTCCACGTGTTCTAATGAGACTTTTAAGGGAACAGGGTAGCCTGGGCAGGTTGCCCCAGCCCGGCCCTCCCCCACAGTACCTTCCACTCTGTGGAGGAAGGAGGCTGGTACGGGAACAGTCACCACCCTGGCCCCCAACTCAGGAAATGCAGTTGCCCACTAATTTTCTGCAGGCCTATTATTGGCTTTGTGAGCCATTTGTGGCTTCCCACAGAGGCTCTCCCACCGCTCAGCCCACGTGTGGTCATTGATAAGGCCCCGTGTGGTCCTGGGCCCTCTGCAAGGCTCTGTTATAGTACAGTCTGTCTCCATACCCTGCCCTACCCCAAAAGCTGCTGGTCCTGCCTAGCCTCCAACACCTGGGACCAGAGCAGTGGCTGCAGGACTGGCACACGAGCCCATGCTCTCCTTTTACATAAGGAGAAACTGAGGCCCAGAGAGGACACCTGACTTACCTTAAGTCAACTAGAGCATCTGTGGGAGACAGAGGCCCAGTGTCTTGATAATCTGCCTCCGGCCCAGTTTTCTGCTCAACCCCCCCATCTCATCCTCCCCATGGCCAGGACCCGTTCTTGGGGGCAGATCCAGCTGGAAACTAAGGAGCCTTCCCTCTGCTGATAGGGGGAAGCCAGTGTCAGTCCACATTGACCCAAGGGCAGTGGCTGCAGCCAGGGCTGTCCTTATATGACCCCAGTGTGCCTTTTTTCCCTCTAGCCACTCTCCACAGCAGATATGGACAGCTGTTCTCTCCAGGGCCAGTGTCCTCTACAGGGAATGGAGGCCCTGCCTCTAGCAGCCAGCAGAGACCAACATAGGACCAAAGTCCCCCAATAGGCAGCTTTCAGAATTGGCATGCCCATCTTCCAAAGTGCCCCCAAGATGGCCCACGGACTTCTGCCAAGCAGCTTTAGGCTTTTTCAGATGCCAAGGGTCAAGCCTGTGCTGGAGAGCTGGCTCCTGGCCCCAGCACTCCCCCAAAGAACCCACATTTTTCTTTCTTGAATCTCCACAGCTTTCTCCCTGACTGATGAGTGCAAAGAACCTGCCTTAATCAGGTATTCACAAACAACTCAGTGGAGAGGCAATACACTTTCTCTTCTTCTTCATTTTTAAATTTTTTTATAGAAATCATGTAATTATGGATTTTCCAGGTCTCAGGTATTCTTATCTAGGGTGCACTAATAAACCCAGAGGTAGGTGGCAATCTGGGAAACAGACAGGTCTCTCAAAACAGCTGCCTCTCAGAGACCCCTGAGTTGCCCTCCGTGGGGTAGCTTCCTGTCCCTGGGTGATTAAGCAGGGAAGGTTTAGAGCCCTGAGGAACCTTGTCTTCTCTGTTCCAAAACAGAGGTTAATGGACACATACACAGCCTCCCTGTTTTAACCTGCAGGCACATGATCCTGTCAGTGCACACAGGAGGCAGGTGGTGTGATCATGGTCAGATGATCAGTTCATCCAGTCGTGGCCAAGCACCTTCAGGTTGCCCTGCCTGGGGCTGGGCCACAAGAGAAACCCAGAGAATTGGAATAAGTTTTTTCTATCCTCCAAAATCCCAAAATTCAAGTGCAAGTCTCACATCCACATACGACAGTTGGTTCCCACAATAAGATAGGATATAACCAACGCCCAGAGAGAGAGAACAGCTTTAGGAGATGTGGGGTGTCAGGACCTGAGAGCCTGCCCTAGAGACAGCAGCAGGCAGGGGGCAGGAGGGCAGGGGGAAGGGGCAGGGGGGACCAGTGCATGTGGAGGGTCAAACTCAGGGGAGAGAGAGGATGTGCTTGGGTTTGAAATAGCAGAGCAAGGGACAAGGAGGTGGTGAAAGTATGGTAGGATTTGGAGTGTCTGAGGCCCAATGCCCTGGACTTGGGGGTGCAGATGGGGACAGTGACACCTCTTCCAGCCAAAATAGAGGAATTATGAGAAGGAGCAGGGGAAGAAGACAGCCAGAGCTGGTAACTGTCTGTATGGGGAGGCTGCAGGGAAGGGCAGTTGCACTCCCTGGACCTCTGGTCCCTGGTGTGGCCACAAGCATTGCTACTAGCAGCTGGGAAGCCTTTCTCTGGGCTGCAGCATAACTGCACAAATACTCTTTACAAGCAAGGAGTATTGCTTGTAAATGCCATTGGATGCTCAGAGCGCCTGAGGCAAGAGGCACTTGGTACTGGAGCCAGGCCAAGACTCTTCAAGGGAGACTAGACAGAGTCTGCAAGGCCACAGAGTTCTGTCCCCTCCCTCAGCTCCCTGGATGCAGCTGTTCTGAGACCATTAGCACTCTTCCTTCCTGGGCTAACCACTACTCCTCCAGCCCTTGTAGACTGTCCTCTTTCCCCAGATGCCATGGTAGCACAGTGCTCCTTGCCTCTGCACACCTGTGCCTAACCTGGGTACTTGGCCTTAGAGCAGTGGTTTTCAACCTGTGGTTGTGACCCCTTTGTAACAATGAAAATACATCCTGCATATCAGATATTTACATTATGATTCATAACAGTAGCAAAATTACAGTTATGAAGTAGCAATGAAACTAATTTTATGGTTGGGGGTCACCACAACATGAGGAACTGTATTAAAGGGTCCCGGCATTCAGGAGGTTGAGAACCACTGCCTTAGACCTTGTCTTCCAGGGTAAAGTCATCGACCACTAGACAGGCCCACTAGGGGTAAATAGGCCCACAAGGGCAGCTCATTCCTGGGCTGAGAGAACAAATCAGACCTTTATAAGAGCCACATATTAGTGAAGAGGAATGGATCATTACAAGTTCATGGTGTAAAACGTCATTTCAATAGTCCAGGCAGCATTAGTCCTAGAAGGCCTCTCAGAGGAAGAGACTGGTCCCCAGGACTTACGAGGTGGAGGAAGGAGAGGCCCAGAGAGCAGGAGGAGATGGCACAGTATATGGTCATCTGGCATCTGGCCAAGAATCTGCTCCTTATCGGGGGTGGGCATAGGATCGGGAACCCCTAGTGAAAGATCTGTAAGCTTTTCAGCGGTAGCCAAGCTCTCTGAAACCTCTCAAAGCCATTCTCCTAAAGGTTTTAAGTGGAGACAATGAGGAGAAAGACAGGCACCCTTCCTCCTCTTTTCCAGAGGGCTTGGGGCTGAGTGAAGGAGTGGCTTCAAGAGAGCAAGGATGGCTGTCACCAGGACTTTAATCCCTCTACTGTTTTGGTGTCTCCCTAGAATAGCTTCACTCATCTGCCATTACTAGGTCACCCCTGGGACCTGGAGGAGAACAAGGCCATGACCTGGGGATGATAGGAAGACAGTCACCTCTGCTCCGCCAGGGATGAAATAAAGTGCCAGACTCAGGCCCCACTTTTTCCAACAATGTCTCTGAGCTCCCTGCAAACCCATCTCTGGCCACCTCCTCTAGGAAGCCTTCCCACCCTATTCTGGCCAAACAAAAACTCTGTGCCCATGAAATCCAGTGCCCTTGGAATTAGCAGAACACAACACCTAAGGACTCTGGCCAAGTCCTCAGTGCTGTATATTTCAGAGGAAGACCTTCCCGGCTGGACCTGGATCAGCAAGAACAGGGACCACAGCTTCGGCTTCCTTTGACCCTCAGCCCACTTTCTGGAACTGTCATCACTGCATCAGGCATTTCCTGCACTTGTCTAAAGACATCCCATGTGTATGTTGGGGAGAGGGAGGCCCTTGCTAGCTGGAGGACTCACACAACATTTAGTGGCTTTAGAAATGTGAAAGCGAATTGGACACTGCTAGTTCTCTGGGAGGGGGAGGGAACGCCGTGCTCATTGTAGAAGCCCAGAGAAGGAGCATTTATAAATCATTTCTGCTGGAGAAATAAGGCAAAGGATAATGGTAAAGCCCTTTTGACTGAGAAGTTGGAAATGAGGGTAGTATCTGGCCAATTGCCTTGGCAAAACATGGCAAGGTTTGGTTTTCTTGTGGCCATGAATGTAACAGAGCAACTGACAAAGGCAACGCTCTCTGAAGCTGGGGCTCTCCTTGCTCACTCCTGTGCCGGCACACGCACATGTGTGCACACACACTTATATGCACATACTTGCAGGTGCACACACATGCACACAAGCACACACATGCGGGCATACACTTGCATATGCACACACACTGGCCAGCTCTTTTTCAGGAGCATACGGTCACCACACAAATACAAGCATGACACATGCTCCCTCCTCCAGCCCCCAGGCTCCTCTCTGGGTTCCCCCACTAATTCCTTATACTTGCAGAGCTGGCTTTGCCTTTTGAGGTTGCATTAAGAGGGGGAGAGGTCTGCAGTTGAAGCTACAAGAAGTGTGACAAAGAGTGGAAATGGAGCCACAGGGCTCCTCCTGCCTCCCTAATAAAGTGTGTTTATTTCACTGACTGCCCACTTGGAGCAGGGACAGGCAGCTGCTTTTATTAACTGGCCACAAATGTAGCCCCTGGCTGGCTGTCACAGTGGGAAGGGCTGCCCTGGTCCCCTGTCAGGTGGCAGAAAGGAGGTCCAGAGTCTCTCCCTGTCCTCGGGCCCTCCCTCTCTGTGGTCTGGAGGTATCACCTGCCCCTCCACTCAGTCTCCTCACCTGTCTAATGCAGGTCACAATCCACTGGCCCAGCATCGCAACTAAACAGCGTGTCTTACAGCAAGAGGGATCTGAGTTAGACAGAAAGGACCAGCTTTTGAAAAGGTATGTGCTTAAGGGCAAAATGCCAGGAATATCTTTTCTCCACGTTTGCTCACATTCTACTGCTTTCTAAAAAGACAGCACGTGGGTGACCAGAGGGAGGTGTGAGGATTGCCTTCCGAGGAGAGAATCAGGCCATGCTAATCCACACAGATTGAGGAAGGCCTGAGTGCACATCCGGCACTTCTCAACTCACAGTTCACAGGGCGCGCGTGACTGTCCCGTGAGTTCTTTGCCCTTCGTTTGCTCTACAGGCCTGTTCTCTACAGAGAAAGCAAAAATCAAGTTCAGTCACCCTCATGCTCAAGTTTCCAATCTGTTTATCACTTGGGGGGCTCTCCTGAGCCCCACTGTGTGCTCAGACCATGGAGACTCCAAAGAAGGGAACACATGGCTACAGCAGCAGGCGGTGGGTCGCTGTCTGGCTGGGAGACATGACTCACAAGAATGACACAATTGAGGGCAGGGGGTGGCCATTAATCAGGGCAGGAGGCTGCCTCCTCCATCAGGCAGATCTGTGCGGGAGCTAATGTCCGTAGCTGCAGAGGAAAGCCTGTGGGGCCCAGGGCAATGATGACAAGGCCACCCTGTACTGAAGAAGACTGCAGAGCCCCATGGCAGCCAGGCCAGCCAGTACACAGAGAGGAAGAAGGCTGAGTAAGGAAGCTTTGACAGGGAGCCAGGAGTCCTGTGTTCTGGTCCCAGCCCTGCCCATAAGGAGCTTCATGTTCAAACCTGCTGAACCAGATGGGATGTGTTAGAGCCCATACGCACCCTCACCCCAGCCCTGGGTTGAATGTAGGTGGCCTGTACTCTGAACATGCTGGGAGGGAGGAGAGAGGTGGAAGAGTCAGGACCACAGACCCAGCAGCACCTACTCTCCAGTCAAGGGATGGGAAAGGAAAGACTGAGAAGAGAAAAGGGGCGAGGGAGGAACCTTGGCAAAGGAGGCGTGGAATGTCCCGGGTTCAAGCCAAGTTCTTACTTGAGTTGGACTGGAACAGGACCATAGGACATGGTATGAGGTTCTTACAGGGAAAGGCGAGCTATTTGGCCCCTACAGCCCCCCAGGTAGACCTAGAGCCTGGGGAAGCTTGGGGGTCTCTGCTCTATGGGGAGGGGGCACAGGAGGTCATTCTTCCAGTGGCCAGGGGCTGGTCTGCTTGCAGTTTGTGCTTGGAAAGTTTTTTTCCTGGGATTCAGGAAGCCTTCTGTTCCCCCTATTTGGGAATCCCTGGTCCCATTAACCAGGGTCCAGTCCCCATGCTCAAGGGACAAGTGCTGGGCCCGTGTTCTCCCTCAGAGCTCAGGCCATCTTGTAGGCACCTGCACGTCTCCTGTCCTGGCCTGCTGGAGGCAGACACATAGCACCCCCACTCCCTGTGTCTCAGCATGTGTCCCAATCCCACACTTGGGCTCATACAGTTCCAGGCACTTCCCTCTCTCACTGCCACCACCACACAGTTCAAGTCCCACCTCCTACACAAAGCCTTTGCTGAGGAATCCCGTTCACAGCCATCTCAGCACACAGCACTCACCATTTCATTCACTCCCCACACATAAGACGCCTGTGAGTTAAGTGCTGTCATCCCCGTTTACCAGATAAAGAAAGCAAGGTGCCAAAACATTAAGTGGCTGCCCAGAGTCCTGTGGCTAAGGAGGGGTGGAGCCAGGACTTGCAGACCTGGGGGGTCCAGCTATGGGGCCTGCACCAGGACCACAAGGCCACACTGCCTCTCCCAGCTGCCATCTGCCATCAGGCACAGGACCTGAATTAACCCTACACCTCCTGCTCTTTGGAGGCCCAGGGTCTCCCCCCCACCACCACATGGCAGACCACTTTCAGGCATGAGAAGGGATTGGGTGGCTTCAGTCCACCCTCCGCACCCCCAGTCTCCCACAGTCTCCCAGAGGGATGTCAAAAGCACATGGATCAATGTGTTGCTGGATACAAAGAGCAGATGGCTCACACGATGACTGCACGCAGCTGCCAGAACCCTGGAGTGACCGTTTTGTGAGCCCTTTGCAGAGGACGCTCTTCCCACCAACCCCATGCCACCCCAGGGCTCAATTCCTACCCAAGATCCTCCCTATGCCCAGCCCTGCCAGAGGCAGTGGGGTGCCTGAGCGGGAGCAGATGGGCTATGACCCCAGGCAGGCCTTCCCTCCTCTTTGTCCTTAAAAAAATTCTATAGGGGCCCTCGAAGTGTAGAGTGGACCTTGTCTTCTCCTGGGTCCTCTACATTTGGTACCTGAGGATAGTCCTGAGAGTTCTGTGGCCTTCACTCAGCCCTCCCACCCTGCTAGGGAGAGGGAGGTCAGGCTGCCCCAGTGACCAGCATAGACGGAACATAGAATGCCAGGCCCATACGGCCACCTTCCTCACCCTCTCCACCTCAACCACACTGTGAGGCCAATCCAGGGGCCTCTGCCCAGTGGGACTCCAAGCCTTCTTTCTCCCTGACCTCCTGGGGTTAGGAGGCTCCTTTCATCTTTCACACACACTGTAAATACTTCCTGCCCTAACACCAATTCTCAGGCCTCCTCCCCACCCTATCTCTCACCATCCTGAAGCAGGCGCCCCAGTTATGAGGTCTCTCTTTGGTCGCAGACCTCCTCTCTGACCCCCTCTCCCCTGCCTCTTCTCCTGACTCACAGAATGCCAACGGTTCCCTGAGCAAAGCATTCCAGAAAAACTAACCTCCTCCCCAGTAACATCTTTCTTGAGTTGTGATCATGAATATACTTCTAGAATCATCTTAAAGAAATGCAGCATCATCACTTAAAAGTGCAATTCATTTGTAAACCCATGTAACCAAAAGTAACATAGAAAAACCACTATCAAGTAATAGTTGGCTTATATGTCCTATAACATTAATTGAAGCCCTCCTGGGTGCTGGGCCCTGCATTATGTGCTGAGGAAACAGCGAAGAATAGGGCAGAACCCCACCCTCAAGGAAGGCAGGGCCCTATATCCTAGAAGTTCACTCCTGGACCCCACCCCCATGCCTTTTGTGAGCACCAGCACTGTGCTAGACGCAGGGCAGTATGTATCATCAGCCAAGTAGTCCAGAAGGAATTGTCAAGTACATATAACCTTTGCTCAGAGGGAAAGCCTGGCTCTCAAGGAATGGACGTGGTTGCTGCCAGCACACACCTGTATGAGGATTTGAGAAGCTGTGGGTCTTTGGCAAGTTACTGAATCTCTCTGGGAGTTAGTTTCTTCTCTTAACAAACTGATCCCTGCTCTTCTTCCTGTCTGAGGTGTGCTTTACAGTATTTATTATCCTTAGCAATTAATTCTATGAGACAGGCAGAACATATGTTGGGGTTTTTTGGAAATTAGAAAAATGTAGGAGAGGTCCCATGATTTGACCTACATCATACAGTAGGGGGAACAGAGTCAGAACCCAAGTCTTCTGGGTCCTTCTCCGTTCTTTCCAGGGTTGGGTTAGGTGATCTCCAAAGTGTCTTTTATTTTGAAAATGCTATGACTCAGACAGAATGAGGCAGAGAGTGCATGTGGAACCCAAGTTTCAGTGAAAGGCCCTAAAACTACAGTTGGTGGCTCAGAGGGTGCCGACTGGTCCCGAGAAGAACAGCAAAGCCACTGGGGAGGGAAGCATCGTGGGTGAGCAGCGAGGGCACTCTGACTGCTTATGATTGACAGTGGTGCACAGAGCAGACCTGCCCACGCCTAGCCAAGGTTGGAACTTCCCTCCTGCACAGTCATTAGATTTTTCAATGATAGTCCCTCTCTTGTTTATTTATCTAGCAGCAATTACTAGTGCTGGGTTCTGAGGCCGCTCACCTTCCCCAAACATGAGAGTTTCCAGTGTAGTGGGAAGAGGATAGAAAGAAGATGGGGAGGCGACTCCATTCAGGCCACTTTTGCCTTGAAAGAGGTAAATACCCATGCCCCCCCCCCCCCAGCTGTCACTTCCAGGAGAAGAGGCACACCAAGGGAGTGGACAGGTGCCAGCCTTTGAACTAAGGGTTGAAAGCAAGGGCTCAGGAACTCAGGACTCAGTTGGCCCCAGATACCCTTTAGACCCACAAGCTAGCAGCCACATGACCCATTATGAGCAGATGACATTTCTTATCCTGCTTCTCTGTGAGTCTTGGCTGTCAATGGTCTTTGCAGGGCACCTGGGGCTCCGGTGTCAACTTCCAGATGTCTGACTGGGGTTAATGGGGACTGGTACTGGCCAAGATTGGGATCAGATGAGGCTCTGTGCTCCCAGAAAGGAGGGTATCCTACTGACCCCGTCTTTCTTGTGTTGCTCTTGGAGAACTCCAGAGAAGGACTTTTCCTGAGGGAGCCAGTGGTTCCAGCTACAGGTCAGATGCTATAAGAAGCACCTCCCTGGATCCTGCAGGAGCCACCACCATTTGGCCCACAGAAGGTCTTTACTGGGCCTGCTGTATTTTGTTGGGCAGGGACCTCAGGAGATGGGGAGGCTCGCCGAGCCTGGGGAAAAGGCAACTTTCCCGCAGGTCAAGTCAGAGAATTAGGCAGGAGGCGTGGAAAGGAGGGGGATCCAAGGCTCTGTCTCTGCAGCAGGGGGAAGGGGGAGTTGGAGGTAGCTGCTCCCCAACCCCTTGATTCATCACTGAGCTGCCCACATGGATGGGCACATTTACCCCAGACCCAGCGCACAACCACCCCCACCACCTGCCCTCAGAGCCCAGTCAGCAAGTTCTCTCTGCCCAGAATCCACATGGAGAGCAGGGCAGCTTCACAGGCTCACCGGGATTTGTAGGCAGCTTCACAATAAAGACTTCCTCCTTGATTTTCTTTTTTTTTTTTTCCTCCACGTTTTTCTTTCTTTTCCCTTCTTCCTACCTTTCTCTCTTCCCTCCTTCCTTTTTCCCTTTATCTCCTCTTTAATATCTTTTTTCTTTCCTTTTTCCTCTTTACTTTCTCCTTTTCTTTCCTCTCTCTCCTACTTTCCCTTTCACCATTCCTTCGTAGCTTCCTTCCTTTGCTGCTGCGATGTCTCTTTCCCTTTTCCTCCCTTCCTTCTCCCCTCACTATCCCAGGGAGATGCTGCCACCCCTAGCATTTCCACCTGCCTTGCTTCTGAGCCTACCTGATCTCAGAACTGCATTCCTGCCTTCTCAACACAGAGCAGATACAACAGGGAGTTCACAAAGCAAGGATGGGGAGGAAGGCCCTGGCGCGTGAACAGGACCTGGATATGGTCACGCAGCCTGCAGCTTTCTGAAGACCCAGCTCTAGGCTTGATGCATGAAAAGACACTGGGGGTTCAGTGCCTGTAGCCCAGCAGCTAGGGCACCAGCCACATGCACTGGAGCTGGCAGGTTCGAATCCAGCCCCAGCCTGCCAAACAACAATGACAACTACAACCAAAAAATAGCTGGGCATTGTGGCTGGTGTCTGTAGTCCCAGCTACTTGGGAGGCTTGGGCTTAAGCCCAAGACTTGCAGGTTGCTGTGAGCTATGACGCTACAGCACTCTAAAGGGGGTGACATAGTGAGACTATATCTGAACAACAACAACAACAAAAAAAAAGACAGAGGGGCCTCCCAGGCTCACTGAGCAGTGTGTCCAAGGGTTCCCTGGGTCCCCTTTTAAAAGGCTAACCATGTCTGGGCTGGGGCTCCAACATCTTCCTTTTTAAAGAGACCAGTGATATGAAGCAGGTACCAAGATTCTCTGAGGAATCTAGGGCTAAGGAGATAAGCAACTCGCATGAACACCGTGTGCAGTCAGGCTAAGGTCTGGGCTGTCCCACAGAAGGAGGTGGGGGGAAGAGAAGCAGAGATTTCTGGAGGTGAACTGGGGAGCTGGGCTGTGACAGGGGAGGATCTGCATGGGTCGGCAGAGTAGGGAGGATTATAGGCAAGAGCAAACTATTTGAGTCAGATACTTCAAATGGCAATAAATTAGATGGATGGATAGACAGATGGATGGTCTCAAATGGCCCCAAGAGACCACTGGACTCTGCCTCACCCTGGTGAATTTGGGGTCTATGGTTTCAAGCCAGGGCTCTAAAGGCCACGAGACACTCCTAAACAGCCCTCCTGCTCCCCCACTTTCCACCACCCTTAGCTGTCCTTCCACCTTCCAGAAGAGACCAAAAAGGGAATGAAGGTTAACCTTACCGCTTCCCCCTCCCAGCCCCACCCTGGGCCCAACATTCAGAGAAGAGTTAAGTGACAGAGCCTCGTTCTCCTGTATGAATTAATAATTGATTCAGTAACAAATCACTAATATTGCAGTAGTCGTGGTGAATAAGATAATGAATGTGTTCTGTCCAGGGAGTGTAGTGTTGTGAGGATTCAGCTGAAATTATTCATAAATGTGCTACTTTTCCTCATCTCCAACTGCTGCTAGTTTAGCTCCTCTTTTTAATCTTCCCAACCTGTCACATTCGATGGTGGAAATCGTCAGGCTCCACATACAGCAGAATATTAAGGGGGAACTGCCAAGACATTATGTCAAATTTCAATAGGTAATAGAAACAAAGTGCTTGAAGACCCTTTCCCACTTCTTTTAAAGTTAAAAAATAAGACTTTCAGAAAACTTTCTAGATAGGCCCTTCATCCCATCATTGGGAAGAAGACCCAAGATTAAAGAATCTAAAAACTTGGGTTGTGGCCCCTGCTTTGCCCACAAACTTGCTGTGTGACTTTGGGCCAGGTACTCAACCATCTTGGACTATGTTTCCCATCTCTCAAAGACAGAGGATAGAGCCTGCCTGCTTTTCTCCTAGGGGTAATGAGAGAATTGTGAGGTGATGGAAAAGAAAGTGCTCTGGGCCACTAATAGGTAGCTAGGATGGATTTTCTCCACTACCACTCTCTACATCAGCCAAATCGCCGTTATCTAAACACGCCTTCCACATGTCCAGCACCCATAGGGAGGTTCTCTGCCCTTTCCTTTCATCCTCCTTATCTCCTTCCTTCCATTTGACCCATTCAGCCCTCTGGGCTCAGTCCATCCACCATCTGCTTCATAAACCCTTTCTTGATCCTGCCTGTCATGTATGGCTTCTTTTCCTCCGTGCCTACACCAGAGCACTCTGGCCCATTCTCGCACTGCTCTTCACTGCCAGCCATGTTCCCTAGTAGGCTGCAAGTCTCAAGAATGGAAGCTGCCTTCTATACCTTTGAATACAGTAAGAAAGAAAGAAGTATTTGTAGAATGAATCCATTGGTGGATAGGTGGGCGGATGGATGTATGGACAGATGGATGGGAGGGTGGAGGGATGGGTAGGTAGGTGGATGGATGGCTGAAAGAGGAGATGGGTAGATGGATAGATGGATGGAAACATGGGTGGGTGGATGGATGAGTGGATAGATAGATGGAGGAATAAGAAATTTGAAACTGGAATTATACTGTTTTAGGTCAATGAGAGCGTTGGCCGAGTCCTTGCCATGCCTTGGCATTTATCCCTGCTGTGTCAGGTTGGAGGTAGGAGAGGAAGTGTCAGTGACTCAGCTCTGAGGGTGCTTGGGACAGGATGGTGGTGATCAGAGTGGGATGGAGCATGGAAATTATGACATAAGAGTTGACAGGCCATTAGGATGGGCAGGCCTTACCGCAGCCTCTCACCCTACAAAGGAGACCTAAGTTACAGAGGTTATAGTCACTTGGCTTGACCACAGCTGGCTGGAGGCAGGTTGGGACCCTGGTCTCCACATCACCAGATTGTACTTCTTCTTTCACACCAAAGGGCAGCACACACGACAGAGGATGATGCATGCGCCTTAGGGAGCAGAAACAGGACTCTGTAAGGCTAAGGGATGTGGCTGGAAGGAAGCACTATCCCAAGAGGTTGATGCTGATTCTGTCAAGAGATGTAAGGTGTGAAGCAATGAGAACGCAGCCAGCCTCAATTGACTGGGACTTTTCCCTCTGGTCCATGGAGTCCGCTGGGGGCCCAGACTAAAGAGGGACTTGTAGAACCCTCAGAGCAGATGTCACAGGAGTAGAGGTCATGGAGAAATGGGAACAAGGATCATCTTATTTCCTCTGTTGTGTCCACCTATCTTCAGTCCCTCTGTACAAACACAACCCAATCAAATCAAACCTTTCCAACACAGCCTTAGACAGCCTTAAGCACGGAGCTCCAAAGCAAACGCCACTCTCCACCGCCACACACACACACATGCTTACTGGCACAGGTGAGCACACCTACAGACACCCACAGAAACAAACGAAGAAAGGCACCCCTTAAAACACATATGGCCATGTGCACGTGAACACACACAGACACACAGACATGAAGAAACAGGCATATTCATCCGAGCCTTCATTCTGAGTAAGTTATTAAAAATGTAGACATCACTGGCTCCCAGGGTCAATATGTTGTTTTTAAATTTAAACATGAATTTCCATTTCATTGAGCCTCCAGGGCTAACAAGATGTGCTGTGACAGGAGCAGCTAGCTGGAAAGGCATGATTGAGGAGTGAGCCAATAATGTGTGTGCACAGCCCGGGTGGGGAGGGGAGCCCCTCTGCCCAGCCCCCTCAGCTGGCTATGAGCCGTGGGCAGGCAGTGAGCATACTACCACTCAGCACTGAGTTATGACCCAGTTGACCAGCCCATGTTTCCAAAGCTAAAAGAGCAGAATGTGATGCAGGAGTGACATCCAGCCAGCCATCCACCCATCCACACACCCATGCTGCACACATCCACCCATATGCTTATGCATGCATGCCTGCACGCATCCATCCATCCATTCATCCACCCATCCGTTCACCCATCCATCCATGTTCTCTTAACACCCAGACCTGGACTAAGGACTGTATAGATGAGGGCAAGAAGAAATGCGCTGTTCCTGCCACCTAGAATCTCCACTGTGATTGGAGTAAGATATGTGTCCCCTTGAACTCTAGCCTGGAGGCCTTCTGTATGCTCCAGTCACCCCCCTCTGTTCCCTCAGACAGTGCCAGACACCCTGGTTTATAACCATGCCATAAACAGTCTCCCTCCCCAGGCTGTAAGTTCTGTGGCAGAAGGTATCATATTGGTCTGGTCCAGGAATGGGCTCTCAGTGCCTAACCCGTAGTAGGTGCTCTATGAATGCTTTGTGAACTGGAGTGGGGTTGGATTCAAGTCCAGGATGCAGACTCAGAGGTTTTATTATGTGGTTGTACTCTTCCACATTCCTCATCCTGAGGTAGGGAGAAAAGGAAATTAAAGAAAACTAACACCATAGCAAAGAAAGGGGTGCTGAGTGGGAAGGACCTGCTCCATGGAGGAGGTGGGCAGGTAGGAGGCTGCCCCCTTGCCATTCCAGCCCACTGGGGCACATGGTTCCCCTCCTGTAGGAGAAACAGTGGTAGAGAGGGGAACCCCAGAACAGGACTGCTGGCTGGAGGAAGGTACAGTAGCCACGTCTGAACTCGCCCTTGGGAGGCTGCCCTGGGAAAGCAGAGAGGGAGCTGCTTACCCTGCAACCCTCCAGCTGCCCACTCAATAAGCCACTAGCCTGCTGGGCCTTGACTCCCATGGAGAGCTCTAGGTATCACAGCCCATTGGCTCGGCTGGACTTGGCGGACTTTGTGGGATTTTAGTTATCTTACCTGTCCTAAATGCCAACTAATACCTAAAATTTTTCACCCAGCAGAAGGTTTAGGGTGAGAAGGAAGGAGCAGCAGTGACCCCTGGGGGCACGTTGCTCCGTCGCCTTGCCTCCTGCATGTGGTTTGGCCAAAGCTGGACTCCACTCTCTTCCTCCCCAGGCACATGTGTACACATGCACACATGCACATGCACACACAGATGCTCCCAGAACCTGGGCCATGGGCTGATGAGGTGTCAGGTCCCTGACGCTCACCAATGCAGACACACACACACATATAAACACGCACGTATCTCCCACACATATTTCCCTCTCTTGGAGAGGCTCTTTCCTTCCAAATCGGGTCGTTTGAGTTCTGCAGATATATGGGGCAGAGCCCCAGGAACAATGGGGCAGCCTTCCCACAGGCCAGCCAGCCCTTTCAGCACCTGTCAGGCCATGAGGTCACCTGCCACCCAGTCCCTGGCTGGGGACTTCAGGGGCAATGACATCCTCACCTGCTGCACGCCCTTGGCCTCACCTAAGCCTGCTGCACACCCTTAGTCAACTCAGTGGTGCATACACACAGGCACACAAAATGGGCGCACATTGAGTGTGCTGGGCACACCTCACCTTCGCACACCACAGCTGTCTCCTCCAGCAAGTACACCCATGCCAGGACTATCTGCAGAGGCAGTCCCACCAGCACGCACACGGAGGCGAGCTGGCACGGCATGTGCGGAGATGCCCACACACACACCCAAGCACTAGGGCGTGACATCAGCCGCACCAGCAGGTTTGCCAGCCTGCTATCCTGGCAGCACAGGTGCAGGGGAGCCAGGAGCCAGGGGCTGCCCACCCCTCCCCGCAGACCCAAACTTTCACGTGCCCAGGATTGGAGGTTTGGGCCTCTGGCCCTTTAAACATCCATTTAAAGTCTCGTCACTCAAATAATTCAGCAGAGGCATCAGCCAAAAGGGCACACTCTCCTTTCCTTGTCTTCAGGAACAGAGGAAGGAGACAGGGGAGAGTAGATTAATTGGACCTGGAGCACAAGCCAGTGTGTGCCAGGAGTGTGTCAGCCCAGGCTGGCGAGGAGGCAGAGGCGGGCATGGGGAGGGTCCAGCTCGCGTCTCTGGTCTCCTCTTTCTGTCGTGTGCATGGCATGCTCTCCCAAGGACCCCACACACATCTGCACAAGGAGTGACAGCCACTCTATCCAGTCAGCACCTAACAATGGCCCAGAGGCCATCTTTGCCTCCACCATTCCCAACAGCCTTTCTCATCCCAATATTAACAAAAATCTTAGAGAATAAAGGGCTTTGAGCCTGGGCCCAGTGAGTGTGCATGGCCCTGAAGCGCTGGTCACTTTGTAAAGCAAATTCTGTCTGTAGTGCCCTGAGGGAGGCCACATGGAAGGTGGTAAGGCTGGGCAGACAGAGCAAGAGACTCATGTGAGCCATGCAGGGCCCCCACGGGTCTCAGGGGTGGACTCCGAGTGAGCTCCTGCTACTTCCATCCTGCCCTCCCCTTCAAGTCCCTCAGCTCCCCCTCCTGTCTCTCTGTCACCTGCCAGACTCTACCCACCCATTCCCACTGCCTTCCCTGGGTCTCCCTCACCCTGTACACCCACCCTTCCCTAATGCAGCCCCCACCTGAGGCTTTCTGAACCTCCAAGGCAGGGTCCAGGACCCAGTCTGACTGGGCCCCTGTCAGAATATCCTGGACAAGACCAAATATGCAAGGAATGAGCAGATTTCAACTCAGCATGAAGAACTCGCTCGCAGCAAAGGGTGTCACCCCTCCTTCACGGGCTCTGCCCCCCTGAGGCTCCCTCTGGGGGTCTGCAGTGTCCTCAGATTCCTCTGACTTTAATACTCCCTGAGTTGCCTCCAGGACCCAGTTGGACCCCTCCGTGGGACTCAGTGCATACCAGCCAGGGGAGATCCCCCACACTGCCTGCCTACTGGCTCTGTTTTCAAGGAAGTCAGCCAAGGGGCAGGAGGGACCAACCCCACTCCAGGTTTTAGCCAAGTCCTCTCAGAAGGCCGATGAGAAAGTGTTCATTCGTGTGGGAAATCAAATCACTGGGGAGAGCCACACTCCTAGCACATAAGATATGTAGGTCAGGCTCTGGGTTTCTTCTGCATGAGCATCCTTCGGCTATCTGAGAATAGTCGGCAGGCTGAGCCCCCATCCCTGCCCCTTTAGCCATCACTTATAGCCACTTAGTCAACCCTAAAATGTGCTGAGCCCCACTGCAGGGGGTCCTACCACAATTCCACAGATCTGTCTGCTTTCTAGAGAGGGATCAGGCAAGAGAAGATTATGATACTGCGGCTTCCCAACACCAGAGCTGGGAATGGGGGCAGGCAACAGAGACACCCCACACACATACCTCAGAGCAGGCAGCAATGAGGACTCAGCACCTGGACAGTGGGATACGGCCAGCAGGAGGGCCTGGGTGGGGAAGGGCGTGCACCAGGCAAGGCCCGGTCAGAATCCAGACCCCTGTACTGCTGTGCTGTGGCTGCAATTCGACAAAGGACAGCCAAGGGGAAAGGAGCCTAGAACTTGGGTCTTCCGAACTCTGCCTGCCCCTCCAGGAAACAGGAAGGATCATAAAGTGAAGTGTGATCAGGGCTACAGATTTGCCAAACTTCCAGGCTTCCTACTTTCACATCCTCCTTCCCAAGGAAAAAAAAAAGAAAGAAAGAAAGAAATTATTTCTTGATTTTTCCATGTGTCTAGGTAGGATGGCTCAGAAGCTGCCTGTGTGGGGAAGGTGTGTTGAGGAGTGAGGTTCTTAAGTTCCTGGAAAGATGGGCACTTGGTCCCTTGGACAGTCCTATGAATGACAGGGCTCAGCACTCTCCCAAGGAGAAGGCAGTGATCTCCACTCAATGAAGGAGGCTTCCAGAAACATGGGAACCTTGCGTGTACTTCTTGGCATGGGTGACATAAAATTTTAATCTACAGAACAAAGGAGCCACCATCTCTGCAAGCCCATTAGTCTATGAGCAGCAGACCCTGGGGTGGGAGAGAGAAAAGGGGTGAGTAGGGAAGACGGAAGGTAGAGCAAATGCCCCAGAGATCCAGTCTGTTCCAAATTCCACTTTCTGCCTTCCAGCTGCATCCCAGATGCTCCACTTCACTGATGCTTACTCTGTGCAGGCCAAATTTTGGTACACATGGGGATGCCAGCTTAACTGGTCCTTTTAAGAAAGCCTTTTCTTTCAAATCAATGTAAAAATATTCTGCAGTACAGAGTGGATTTGATTAAAAAGGGGAAAGGTTGCCTGAAGTATACTCCCCCAAAATTGAGCTAATGGGAATCTCATTCATTATTTAATCTCCTGCTTATCAGAACAGGACCAAAGTGGAATCCAATATGGCATGTGCTCAGTGTTGTCCTGGGGAGGAGCGGAGCAGGGAAGGATGGATGCAGACTTCCCATTTCCCTTCATATGTTAAACAAGGCTGCCCTCTTTGAACCAGGTTAATAGCTGTAGTGGGCCGGAAAATCCCAATAAATGTATACACATATGTACACACACACACACACACACACACACACACACACACATATTTATGTGGTATCTGTTCTCTTCTATTATGCTGTGACTCATAAGCTGCTGCATCACTGGACTTCATTGAATACAGATAAAATGTGTCTCTAGCAGCAATACCCCATGAGGTGGCAGGACCAAGGAATGCCTAGGCAGATGCTATGTCTGCTCACTTATGCTGCTCTGGCAAAACCTGCCTTAGCACTCTAAAAAGGACCTGGCAGGACCTGGAGCAAACACCACGCAGCCCTCTCGCTGGAGCAACTTTGAAGGGTGGGACATCTTTCAGAGTTTCTCATGTGCCCAGGTTTATGGATAGGGGCCTTTAAACTCAATAGCAATTCTGAAGATAGCATCATCATCTAGTCTTGCGAATAAGGAATCTAAGGCACAAGGGTATAAGGGAACTAGCCCAGACCCAAACAGTAGTAAGTGACATATTTTTCAGACCTGGAGGTTCATGTTCATTTTTCACTAAACCATGGCACCTTCACTAAGGTCTAACAGGGTGAGGCCTGACATTCCACCTCTGCATGGATGCATGATGGACACGTCAGTGGCTCTCCCAGACTTTCCTTTTGTTCAGACTGGTCTCCTTTGCTACCCCCTAGATGTGCCCTCCTTGAACCCCTGGTTCACCATTACCCGACTTCCCCAGAACACTACTTCTGGCCTTTCTTCTGAAGTCCCCCTTTTCCATCTCCCCTACCCAACCTGTGTTCCCTGAGGTCCACCTGCTGAGCACCTGCTGACTGCACTCAGGGGGTAGCATTCCATGCACAACATTAGTGGGTCTTCCTTTTCTTCAACCCTGACCCACAGTGTAGCATCTGACAGAAGATTTTCTTTCAACCTGCCTCGTGCCTGGATAACAAATGGCTTAGGTCTGTTGGGACAACAATTTCTCAGCAAAAGGCCACCTTCTGAGTTGTCCATGTGTGGGTTATTTATCCTGCGGATTCTTGGTGGCCCCATTGCACAGGTTCCTCAATGGCCAATAGCCCATCTGTCTGCCCTCCCTTTTGCAACAGGCCTGTACTATGTGATCACCAGCCTAGACCAGATAAACAGAGGCGTGTGAGGGCCAGACAATAAAGTTCATGCACTCATCCTAAAGAAAGAGCAACCTACCTCATATCACTACAGTCACCTTCGAGGTATTCCCCTTGGGAAGCTATGCACTGATGACAGTGCCTAGTCCACTTTTCAGAGAAATTTTGGGACTCTTCATGAAATGACCATCAAAGCTGTTATCATACGAAGTCTTACAATGAAGTTCCTGAACTCATCCTAGAAAAAGCGCGACATACCTCACTGCTGAATATCACCATGGTCACCTTTGCACATTCCCTTGGTCATCTGGTGACCACAGAAAGGTATGTAGCTCTTTTTCTAGGATGAGTTCTCGAACTTCATTGTCAGGCCTCCTACATAGGAGGCAGAGGATTCTTTCCAATAGAAGAGGCATCTGTAGTGAGCTTTCATGTCAGCTCATGCCAAGTCGTCTCTCTTCCTCCCCTCAGTTCTACCATTTGAACCTGGACTGGGCATGGTGGGGGCAGGCACGGGGCTCCTAGGACAGACACAGGATGGGTGTGTTGAGCCTCCTAACTTCTTTCCTTTCTTTAATGCCCACCAGGGACAGCTTTTCTTTAGTCCTTATCCTCTTTGAAATTCAGTGTAAACTATAGAGGATTTTTTAAATTTAAAAAAAAAAAAAACAGAACAGGGCACCAAACAACCTGTGAAACAATTCAGTGAGGCAGTCTCTCCAGCAAACCTGTGTCTTATATCTTCTGTGACAAAAAGATTTATAGCAATTTTTTATTTAAAAAGAGAGCAAGAAAAAGAGAGCTGCAGATAATCAGATCTGAGACGCAGAAATGGGAGCGTGGGGGTGTTATATGCATGTAAGTTATTTTAAAATATATGTTAGGTGCGTGACAGATTTTTCCACTCCCAGCTGGAGGGGGCCAACCCAGCCCCCACCCCATGCCTGGCCGGAAGTGATGAAACTAATGTCTGAAGGAGACAGACGGGGATGATGTGACCAGGAAGGCGGGAACTCTTCCACTAGTATTTGCCAGGCACTCTGTCTCAAGTTGCTCCACAGGCAGAAAGAGGCCTTCTGCTGCCTTTCAAAGGGAAGGGCACAGCCACAGGCTCCTAAAACCAGAAGCAGCCTTAGGGACCCTCCAGCACTAAGCTCTCAGTCCCATGTCATAAATGAAGTAAATGTATTATTTATCTCTGTGCATTTTGGAGCACAAAGATCGGCCGCCCTGGCCTTGGAGGTAAGAGATACACAGCTCTGTGCTACTTTTTCCAGCCCTCTCAGTCTCTTGGGTCCCAGGGCAGAGCACACTTCATGGCCAGAGGAGAGGCAGGAGCTGGATGCACATCTTAGGGAAGAACTGGAGTCTGCCCCAGAATGGGCAGAGTGGGCGGGAAGGTTGTCCAGCCCTGAGGCTGAGAAGACCTGGGTGCAGAGATCTGAAGTACCAGAGGCAGAGGCAGAGGCAGGAGTGGGAAGGTGGATTGATAAGATCGTCCTTGGGGAACATGTCCCTGCCTGGGAAATTCCCCCCACACAGGGAGCCCTGATTCCATGACTGAAAATGACAGGATAAGGATGTGGAGGAAGAGTCTAGAAGAAAACATATGCTATGAAGAATAGCTGGAAGAGCTAGGGATCTGAAGGAAAGGGTGCTGTGGAGTGGCACCCATGGGTGGGGTGCAGTGCTGGGGCCTGCAAAGCACTTACATAAAGAGCTTGTTTGGTGGGACAAACAGAAAAGACATTTTAGAGGGCAGAGTAGCATGAGTAAAAATACTGGGGCAACAAAAGCATGGTACAAAGGATGGGCAATGCTTACCCCCAAAATGAAGTTCCAGTGCGACACTGGTGTGTCAGCCAGCAAGGCAACAAACAGGGAAGATGCTAGAAGGGGGGCTTTGCAGGTGCCACACCTCCTCACACTCTCCGCCCTGGCTCTCAGAGCCTTCCTGGGACACCTCTGAGCACTCTGTGAGCTGAGCTCCTCCAGAATCCGAGCATGGGGCTGTGAAAGGGCTGGGGCAGGCAGGCCAGGCAGGGGTGCTGTCAAGCTTAGGCACAGGCCAAGCGGAAGGGCCCTGGACATCTCAGTGTGCACCTTCCCACCAGGTAAGACCTGGATCCAGCTTCCTCATTCTACCCTGCCCAGATCCTCTCCCACATCTTCATCAGCTACTTAATAACCTGAAAACAAAAAAAACACTTTGATAACTCTAGGGGTGCCCTGCTTGTAGGAGCCCCAAGACTTGGAAACTAGAAACTACCTCTTGTGTGGGTATGGTCTGGAGAGCAGAGAGGCCTCCCACTATGTGACTGAGACCATCTGTTCCCCAGGTAGTGACCACTCCTCCCGCCACGAGCTGAGCAAGAGTTTGGTGGGTTAGCATAGCGTGCTGGAGGGTGTGTGCCTCCACCTCTCTGAACTATAGCTGTCCTACCTATGAAGTACAGTTGGAGCACCCTGCTTGTGGGCTTCTCATAGTAGTCACCGAGATGGGCATGTGGTGGCCTGGCCAGGCCCAGACAGGAAATCCATGTGTGCTGGTCGAAGACACTGGCTCTGAACCACCCTGGTTTCCTGGTGAGCATTCTGCCTCCTGGATAGATGGCCTCATGGCAGGCTCAAAGCCAGGGCAAGGCCAGCTACTGGCAGCTAAAGCTGAGCTGGGGAAGTAGATTCTGAGGACAGGAGTGGAAATCAGGGCCATATCTGGGCATTCTGTGTAACCAAGACCATCTCAGAAGAGGGGATGGGCAGCTCACACCTAGAAGGTCCACACGCTTCTGTCCCTGTCATGGGACCTGTCTGTCTGCGTGTCTCACACATGCATGACCCAGCACATGGCAAGTAATGTGCACTTAGGGAGATGCCAACACATGTCACTCACGCTTCCGCCTGGGGAGGACACACATCTGCAGGGTCCTGCCCTGCCCATGCCTATCTCCCAGCCCCATTTTGAGTGGGACCGCACACACTGCCAGGTGCTTGTGCACTGGTCCTCACCCCTGCACCTCCACACAGCAACACAGGCCCTTACCACAGCAGTACACATGTCCCATGGCCCTGATGACATGGTGCCACATGCAAAAGCACCACTCCCCACCCCTCCACTTCAGCCATTTGTCCCCAGCCTTCCCGTGGGCCTCTGGGAGCTGGAAGAGGGACATGGAGAGCAGCGGGGGTGGGGGTGGCCTCGCCTTCACAGAGGGTGACTCCTAGCGTTATTTTTAAACATTTCCCTCATTTGCTAAATGAGGCTTTAGCTCCAGCTCCCTTTAAACGGCTGTTCCACTCCAGGCGGGGGGTGGGGAAGCAGTGGCCTGACAGATGCTTAAGAAATTAGGGTGAAATTTGCTGACTCAGGCCCAAATTATGTGCTGTCCCGGGACTGTGTTTAGTCCAATAGGCACTGCTCACTGGCTCACCCTCCCCTCTTATCCTCCCCTTTCTTTTCTTCCTGCCTCTTTTTCCTGTCTCTCCCCTCACTCTGGCTGTCTTAGTCCAGGCATCTCTCACTACCCCTCCTCCTTCCTTGAACACATCTCAATCCTCCCATTCTCCTCCCTGGGGCTGGCTAGAAGATGCCAACCCACATAACCCACCTGCAGCCCAGACTGCACAGGTGCAGACCATGAGTGGAGAGGGGGAGGGCAGAATAAGCAGAGGGAGGTGCCAGAAAAGAGCCTGAGGAAGAGGGTCCCCTTGAGTTAGGCCTGAAAGAGACCTGGAACTTGGTAGACAGTAGAAGGGCACAGGGCTGCCCAGAAGAGAAGAAGCAGCTCTGACTGATCCCAAGGGCAGAGAAGCTGGGTGTGGGGATGATGAGGAGTTCAATTATGGAAGAAGAAAGACCAGTCTGAATTTTGTTTTTCAGGTCAATATGAGGGTACATAGGTTTAGGTTACGTTGTTTTCATTTCTAAGGTAAAGTTCAAGTTGTAGTTGAGCCCTTTGGTGGATGTGGGGAGCTGAACACCCTTATATTGTGCACATTAGGTGAGATCCCACCAATCACCATCATGAATTTTAGAAGTTCCTTTTGGCTTTAACTTTTATTTACTCTTTCTACTTACTTAATGTCTTTCTTCCTCACCCTTTTTGCGTGTCCAGACCCTGACTTTTTGCTGGAATAAAGAATGACAAAGAACCTCTTCCCCACCCTACCCTACCCCTACTACCCATTTGCCACATTTAAGGTGGAAGGACTCAGAAGGGCCTCCCACTCAGCACACCAGGAAAGGCAGGACATGGTGGCTCATGCCTTTAATTCTAGCACTCTGGTAGGCCGAGGCAGGTAGATTTTTGAGCTCAGGTGTTCAAGACCAGCCTGAGTAAGAGGGAAACCCTGTCTCTACTAAAAATAGAAAAATTAGCCAGGCATGGTGGTGGGTGCCTGTAGTCTCAACTGCTCAGAAGGCTAAAGCAGGAAGATTGCCTGAGCCCAAGAGTTTGAGCGTGCTGTGAGCTATGATGCCACAGCACTCTACCTAGGGTGAAAGAGTGAGACTTTGTCTCAAAAAAGGAAGAAAGAACACCAGGAGAGAAGTGTGAGGTTCCTGGGGGAACTCAGGGATGAAGAGACTTGAGAAGGGTCCCCTGACCCTGGAACCCCCAGATGGGGTGAATCCGTGGAGGTAGCAGCTGGGCATGCATTCCAGGAAGTACAATGGAAGGAGCACTGAAAGCAGGAGTGAGCATCCTGGGCCCAAATGCCTCTTCTCACACGTGGGCAACCTTAAAGACGGATGGTAATTAAACTTGAATGCAAATTAAAATGGTACAAACCAAACACTTACAGACTCACCTTGGCAGCCTCCTTGTTAATTCCCTCAGGATCATTTGTTCCACAGCCTCAGCACAAGGAGGGGTAGGTCCACTGCAGGTGGCCCCAGATTTTAAAAAGGAAGTAACCCCAGAGACAAGGAGTCCAGATGCCCAAGGATCTGATAGAGGAACTTGAGGCCCAGAGAGGTGCAGGCCACCAACAGACTGATGGCATACTCAGAATTAGGTTTTAAGGTCAGACAGCCCCAAGGATACAGCAGGCTATGACCAGAGAATGATGCACCTGAGAAGGCAAAAAGACCTGGGGTCTTATACAGTCCTCTTTAAGGATTATTGCAGGTCCCAGGTCAATCCACCTCAGGGTTTGAAATTCAATATCCCATCTCTTGATCAAGTTAAGTAACCCTCTGCAGAGGTGAGGGGGAGAGGGGTAAGAGGGCAGCACTGTGTGAGTGTAATTGGTGGGAAGAATGCTGGATTGCTGCTTTTTATATCTTCCCATTCATCTGCAAACATTTTAAAGTCTGAAGGATTTCTGGCTCATGGCGGGTACCACCATCAGGGTAGGAACACCAGCTGAGCTGGGCTCTGAGGCTTATTGGCTGGCAAGTCTTGGTCAAGCTCCTGAGTGTCCCTATATGTTCCTGTGTCATGGTTGCATTTTTTGTAGAACCAATGAATGAATGCACAGATGGCCCTTCACCCACCCACAGTCAATATGAGTCAGTATTAGCATATAAGACAGCCTCAAGTGAAAAGGAAAAAGAAGGACAAGGAGGTGAACAAGAAGAAAGAACACTTGAGTGGGAACCAACAGAAAAAAACAGGCAACATGGAAAATTAAAACAGAGGAACTCCCCCAAGGAACCATGGGGCAGCTACTGCAGAAGACTACACCTATAAAAAATTAATGTACTTGATAGAAAGGGAATTAAAAATGATAAAGACAATAAAAGGAATGGATGAGAAAATGGGAAGACAGAACCAAAAGTTGAACAAGAGATATTTAGAATATAGATCTCTTGTATATGGATATGGTGGAGCTTAAGGAAATGACGGAGACAATTGGGGAATGTAAAGATGCAATAGAAAGTATCAAAAATAGGATAAACCATGGAGAATAAAGAACCTCAGAGCAAGAGGATAAAGTTTTCAAGTTAACCCAGGTAGTCAAAGAGACCAAAAAGAAGAGAGAGAAACCAGAATAGGTGCTTAGAGAACAATGAGAATCTATGAAGCATTCAAACATATGAAAAATAGGGATTCCTGAAGGGGAAGAAGGTTGTCTCAAAGGAATTGAAACCCTACTGGAGACTATCACAAATAGTCTACCCAAGTTTTACTAAAGACCCCAACCCACTCCTTTCAGACAGATATTGAACCCCAGGTCATCTTGACTCAAATAGAACCTCTCCAAGACACATTGTAATGAGCCTTTCCAAAGCCAAGATGAAATAAAAATTGCTGTAAGCAGCCAGGAGTAAGTGCCAACTGACTTACAGAGGCAGAGCCATTATGAAAACAGCAGACTTTTCAAATGAAGCCTTCCAAGCCAGAAAAGCATGGTCATCCACCTTTAACATTCTTAAACAAAACAATATTCAGCCCAGAATTCTGTATCCTGCTAAACTAAACTTCAAAAATGGTGGAGCAATCAAATTTTTGCAGATATACAAGCACTGAGGAAATTTACCACAACAAGGCCAGCTTTATAGGAAATACTTAGACTTATTCTCAACACTGACCACCACAATGGACCATCAGCAAAGTAAAAACCCAGAAGCTAAAGGTCAAAACTTAGCTTCCACAATGGCACAAAGGATAAAACTACACAACAGACTTTCATAAAATAAGATGTCTAGAACTCTACCACATTTATCAATTCTCTCAATAAATGTTAACGAACTGAATTCACAACTGAAGAGGCACCAGCTGACTTATTGGATAAAAAAAAAAAAAAAAAAAGCCATCCATATGCTGTCTCCAGGAGACACACCTAGCCTCGAAGGACAAATCAAGACTCAGGGTTAAGGGATAGAAAACAATATTTCAAGCAAATGGAAATAAGATGAAAGGAGAGGTAGCAATTTTCAGATATAAGTGTATTTAAAGCAACTAAAGTTAAGAAAGACAAAGATGAACACTTTATACTGGTCAAAGGAACAATATGACAGGAAGACATTTCAATTTTAAATATTTATGCACCCAACTTAACTGCTCCCAGACTTATGAAACAGATCTTGATGGGTCTGAGCAATATGATACTCCACTACACCATAATAATCAGGGACTTTAACACCCCTCTGACAGAACTGGACAAATCTTCTAAACAAAAACTAAACAAAGATACGAAGGACTTAAATGTGACCCTAGAACAAATAGAATTAATAGACATATACAGAACACACCATCCCAAAGCTAAAGACAATACATTTTTCTCATCAGCCCATGGTATATACTCCAAAGTAGACCACATCCTAGGATACAAATCAAACTTCCACAAAATTAAAAGAATAGAGATTATACCCTGTATCTTCTCAGACCACAAAGCAATAAAGGTAGAACTCAACTCCAACAAAAACATCCATCACCACACAAAGACTTGGAAATTAAACAACTTTATGCTGAATGATAGCTGAGTTCAGGAAGAGATAAAAAAGGAAATCATTAAATTCCTCAAACATAACAACAATGAAGACACAAGTTACCAAAATCTGTAGGATACAGCAAAAGCAGCATTAAGAGGGAAATTTATCACATTAGATGCCTACATTGGAAAAACAGAAAGAGAGTGCATCAACAAACTCATGAACTATAATATGGAATTGGAAAAAGAAGAATAACCTAATCCCAAACCCAGCAGAAGAAAAGAAGTAACCTAAATTCAATTACAGATTAATGAAAGTGAAAACAAAAGAATCATTCAGATAATTAATGAAACAAAAAGTTGGTTGTTCAAAAAAATAAATAAAATCAATAAACCTTTCACCAGATTAAACAGAAAAGAAAAGTAAAAGCTCTAATAACCTCAATCAGAAATGATAAAGGGAAAATAACAGATGCCACAGAGATACAAGACTTCATCTCTAAGTACTATAAGAAACTCTATGCCCAGAAATTTGACAATATGGAGAAAATGGATCAATATGGGGAATCACACCCTCTCCCTAGATTCAGTCAAGAAGAAATAGATCTCTTGAACAAAACGATTTCAAGAACTGGGATTGAAGAAACAATAAAAAAAATCTCCCAACAAAGAAAATCCCCTGGTCCAGATGGTTTCACACCAGAATTCTATCAAACCTTCAAAGAAGAGTTTATACCTATACTGCAGAAATTATTCCCAAAAATTGAGAAGGAAAGACTCTTCCCCAACACATTCTACAAAGCAAAATCACCGTGATACCAAAACCAGGAAAAGACCCAACTAAAAGGAGAATTTCAGACCAATTTCAGTAATGAATGTAGATGCAAAAATACTCAGTAAAATCCTAGCCAATAGATTACAGCTTATCATTAAAAAATAATTTAGCACGATCAAGTAGGCTTCATCCCAGGGATGCAAGCCGGGTTTAACATACACAAGTTCATAAACATAATTCACCATATCAACATAAACAAAAACAAAGATTATACAATCCTCTCAATAGATGTAGAAAAAGCATTCAATAAAACTCATCATCCTTTTCTAATTAGAATATTTAAGAATTTAGGCATGGGTGGCACATTTCTTAATATGATTCAAGCCATCTACAACAAACCCACAACTAATATTATGCTGAATGAATGGAGTAAAACTTAAAGCCTTTCCACTTAGAACTGGAACCAGACAAGGTTGTCCTCTATTGCCATGACTATTCAACATAGTGCTAGAAGTTCTAGCCAATACAATCAAGCAAGAGAAGGAAATAAAGGGTATCCAAATGGGTGCCGAGGAGGTCAAACTCTCACTCTTTGCTGACCATATGATCTTATACTTAGAGAACCCTAAAGATTCAACCATAACATTCCTGGAAGTGATCAAAAAATACAGCAATGTCTCAGAATATCAAATCAATGTCCATAAATCAGTAGCCTTTGTATATGCCAATAATAGCCAAGGTGAGAAGCTAATCAAGGACACAATTCTCTGTTTGCTTCAGAATTGGAAAAGATATTTGCATATTATGAATTGGACAAAAACTTGGTAACTATGATCTATAGAGAACTTAAATTAATCAACAAAAAAAGACCATATAATCCCATATATCACGGGCAAGAGACATGAATAGAACCATCTCAAAAGAAGACAGAAAAATGACTAACAAACATATGAAAAAATGCTCATTGTCCCTTATCATCAGAGAAATGTAAATCAAAACTACCCTGAGATATCATCTAATCCCAATGAGAATAGCCCACATCACAAAGTCTCAAAGCTGCAGACTCTGGTGTGGATGTGGAGAGAAGGGAACACTTTTACACTGCTGGTGGAACTAAAAACTAATACAACCTTTTTGGAAGGAAGTATGGAGAATCCTCAAAGAACTCAAATTAGACCTCCCATTTGATCCTACAATCCCATTACTAGGCATCTACCCTCAAGAAAAAAAAAAAATCATTTTATTGTAAGGACATTTGCACTAGGGTGTTTATTGCAGATCAATTTACAATTGCCAAAATGTAGAAACAGCCTAAATGCCCACCAAGCCAGGAATGGATGTAGTGTGGTGTAGTGTACCATGGAATACTATTCAGCCACTAAAGAAAGATGGAGACTTTACATCTTTTGTATTAACTTGGATGGAGGTGGAACATCTTAGTAAAGCATCACAAGAATGGAGAAGCAAGGATCCAATATACTCAATTCTAATGTTAAGGCAATAGATGAGCTAATACAAGGAGGGGAAAGGGGAATGAGAAAATGTGGAGAGGGAAGGAGGAAGGGAGATGGGGGGCCATGGTGAATGGGACACCTCTTCAGGGTGGGACACAATTATAAGAGGGACTTTATCTAACACATACAATCAGTATTACCTAATTCTTTGCACCCTCAATGAATCCCAAACAAGAAAAAAAACATTAATTTAAAAAAATAAAAAATAAAAAATAAAAAAAAAAACCTGATCACTCTCTGATTAGGCACTTTCCTGATGCTGCTGTGTTCATCAGGGGCCCAGCACACGGTAGGTGCTTGCTGAGCTGCCAGACACATCCAGCTGCAAGAAAGGTTTCTCCAACTGGCCTTGTATTTGATTTTAAAGGGAAGACTGGCTTGGGCAGGGGGATTGGGGGAGGGGGGGTTACAATAAGCATCTCTATTCCCATTGCTTTTTTTCTGAGTGGAGAAGACCCACCTCTAATTCTCTGAGGCCCAGCTGCTAATCTAGACCCCAGCCGGTGCCCCACCCCACCACCCTCTTGGAACTAGTACACCAAGAAAGGGTCCCCACCACCTACCCTGTACCAAGATCCAGCTCCTAGGGCCCCTGCAAGGCCCAGCCCTGCATCAGAAAGACCTAGGAATCGCTGGGTTCAAGCTGTTCCAATAGTGAAACACAAATCAGCCACTCTCAGCCCTGCCATTTGCCACAACCAAATTCATGAGCCTCTGATAAATAATTCAGGCATATCCATCTGTGGAAAAGTTGGATTTGGCCTAATTTCTCTCATAAACAAAGAACATCATCTGCTCATAACAGTAAAATAGACATCAGTCAAATTTTTCAAAAACTATAGATTCCTGCAGACCTCATCTATTCTGGGTCTGAGCTCATGGAATGTAGGTTGCCTCTGAGAATCCAGTGTGCACGACAGGTTGAGAACACGAAACTTTATTTGAAGAACTGGGCCCAGGCAGTTAGTTTAGTGAAGAAGAGGAGGATGTAATTCATGTACTTTGGTATATGGTTTGAAGACCAAGAGATACACCTAACTACAGATGATCCTTCTCCATTTACGGAAGTTGGCCACCTGATTTGTTACTAAGTAGTATTTGCTGAAAGAATGTGAAAGCAACAAATGTATTTCTTTGGGAATATTCTTGAGCCCAGGTGTATCCATCAAGGTTCTCCCGAGAAATAGAAGCTATAATATAATATATACACACACCCGTATATATATACACACATACACAAATATATATATATACACATACAAATATAAAAATTTATTTAGAGGAATTGGCTCCTGTGATTGTGGGGAAACTGGCACATCTGAAATCTGCGGGCAGGCCAGCAAGCTAGAAACTCTCAGGCATCAGTTGCTGCTGCAGTCTTGAAGCAGGATTTCTTCTTTCTCAGGAAAACCTCAGTTTTCCTTTTAAGGCTTTTCTACTGATTGGATGAGTCCCACCCATATCATCTCCTTTACTTAGAGGAAACTAATTATAGATACGGACTGTCAATGTTACCCACATCCATAAAATTCTACCACAACAACACCAAGATTAGTGTTTAATTAATGTGAGTGCTACAGCCCAGCCAAGGTAACAAAAAAACCATTTCACGACCTTCCCCTGGCGTTTGTTTTGACTTGGTGTGTCTCTCCTACCTGCATACTCGAGTAAGAAGCAAAGCATCCAAGAATGTCTGAGCTAGCATGGACCCTGAAAAGGACATGGTTGGAGAAATTGAAGCCAAAAGAGCTAGACTGGTTTGCCAAAGTAACACAGCCAAGTTAGATAGGCAAGTGCCTTCATGAGCCAGGACCATGGTCTTCTCACCTGCCACGTGGACTCAGCATTTCTGCCTGCCCGCCTTCAAGTCCTAAACACAGTGTTGTGTCACAGATGTGCAATTCCGTTGCAAACCAATCCTGGGCTACTAGACCACTGGTGAACCTGTCTTGGGCATCTAATGTATTTTAGGCCTCCTAGATCAACTGTTGTCCAAGCTATTAGTAAAAGCTCCCACAAATAGCTGGCATCATGTTGAGGATTGCCTAAGTCCATTTTGCTGTATAACAAAATATCGGAGTCTGGGTTATGTATTAACAATAGAGGTTTATTTTGCTTACAATGTGGAGGCTGATAACTACAAGCATGGTGCCAGCATCTGTTGAGTCCCTTCTTACTGTGTTATCCCATGCAAGAGAAATGGAAAGGCAAGCAAATGCATGAGATAGAGGGGGAAGCAGGACAGAACTCATCCTTTTTATCAGGGACCCACCTGCACAGTAACAAATTCCCATGATAATGGCATCAATCCATTCACGATGGCAAAGCCTTCATGGGCAAACCACCTCTTACACATCCCAACCCTTAATACCATTGCAGTGATAGTAAAATTTCAGCATGAGTTTTGGAAGGGAATTCAAACCGTAGCAGGATCAACAAGAGTTTGTGAATAAAAAACAACTATGAACATGTCCTGTGCATTATTCAGCTTTGGCAGCCTGTCATTTGGCACACTGCCTGATATAACAGAATCTCCAGAAATGCTGATCTGGAAGGTGGTCTCCTAGAGTGAGAAGCAGCGGGAAGGCCTTCCTCATAGGTGGGAAGGCAATAACTAGGACAAAGCAGTCATGTGGGAAACATGGGCAGTTGAAATCTACATGCACATCAGGGGCTCTAAATCCTCCCTGCCACTGTGGCCACCCTCATTTTACAGGTGAAGAGCATACAACCTGGCAGGAGAAAGACTTGTCGAAAGTAGCTGGGCCCATGGCGGCATCTCAGGTGACTGCAAGCTCAGTGCTCTGCCTCCTAAACTCTACCACTCTTACGAATCCCCACACCTTGTAGAAAGAGGCTCTAGGCAGCATCAGTGGCTGGTGCATGGTCCTAGTCCTGTCACCAAAAGGCCTCAATCAGAGACCACTGAGGGCCAGAAGAAGAGGGAGATGGAAGTAGTAGGCTGCAGCCTTGTGTCTTAGCAGAGACCCCTTGGGGGAGCCAGTGGGGTCCTCCTCCCACCGGCCCAGGACCAGGGTCTTCCTCAAGATCAGTAGCAGGTCCACTACTCAAGAGCCCTCATGTGCCAGAGCCAGGCCCAAAGCAGCATGTATTTGGACCCACAGGCCATATGGGGATTCTTTTTCTCTATAAGCCATCATTCAAAGACAACAATTCTCCTCCCACCCCGTTATGCACCGGCACCCCCTCCCAGGACAGAACTTTCCCTGTCATCCAGGCTCTCTTTTGTCCATGTTTCCAGCCCCCACCCCTGTCTCACCTGAAAACTCCAGAACTTTAGAGGAAGAAGTAGTCTCACCTGGACTATTATTAAAAGAGAATGGGAGACAGGCCTTGCAGGCCACAGAAGCTCTCCTACCTCTCTCCCTCCCAGCACAGGGGCCAGCAGCTCCCTTCACACCCTTGTCCCCCCCCAAAGCATCTGCATCTGCCCATTACACCCTGGATGGGCCCAGGCTCCCTTTATAGCTCCATTGCCTCTGCTACTGTTACTGCCACTGCCAGCCTGGACCAGGCCTGGGATGGGAGGGAGGAGACAGCCCAATGTCAAACCAGAACACAGGACAGAGCCAACCTTGGGTCAGAACAAAGCACATTGGAGGGTGCCCTGGGGTCTGGGAATGGGATTTCTGGGGCACACGGGACTTAGAGACAGAGACTTGCGTTCAATTCTCAGCTCAGCTCTACCCTAGCTAAGACTGGACTTCCCTGATGAAAAAGAAAAAAAGCCAATGATACCTGTCTCACAGGGTTCTTGAACAGGCAATATTATTTATAAATAGAATGCCCTGTAAATCAAGAGATGTTTATTGCCCTGGCACTGTGTCATCTGGCTTCTGGGCAGCATGACCTGGGTAGCTGTAGAGGAAGTGACCAGGAGGAGCTCAGAGCTCAGCCTGCCCAGCCTCCACTTCCCATCCCCCCACATGGACTTCCCAGGGCTCCCCATGCACAGTTGTGGACCCCAACCAAGCCTTCAATCTGCAGGTAAAAAAGCCAAAACCTGGAGAAGGCAGATGGCCCTTTCAGGACTATCCAGATGGTCCTGCCTCAGCCCAGCTACAATTTAGAGTAGAAACTATTGGGAAGGCAGGGACCATGACTTTGTCCAGCCTGGCCCTGGCCCTGGCCCCAGGCCTAACCACAGGGCCCTCCCAGCACTTCTCCCTGAACAATGACAGGTCTGCCAAGAATGTACTTGGGCTCTGTAATGGAAGGTGAGGGTCTGGTTGTGCAGGGAGTTCAGAAAGTCAAGGCACCTCGAAGAACAGCTGTTTGTGTCCACAGAGAGGAAGGAGCAGGCCTTATAATGTCTGGGGGAGGGGGCGGGTTTGTGGGAATCTGGGGGTGACAGGGCAGTGGAGAGGCATGTGGGCAAAGCTACAGTGCACTGGCCCCCACACTGGGCCTCCAGGAGGCCAGTGTCCAGCTGCCACACAGGCAGGTACACCCAGAGCATAGGCAGAATGAAGACATCCAGACACAAGACTGCGCCTTCAGAGACGGAATCCTGGCTCTTGCTACTTTAATTAAGAAAAACAAAAGACATGAGTAGGGCGAGTTTGCCTGGGGATGCTGGGACGTGGAAAAGATGGGTTCTTGGCTTCCTCCAGGAGGGCTGTCTGGGAGGAACACACATGGTGTCTGGGCCACACTGGCAGTGAGAATGAGGTCATGGGTTCACACCCCACATGTTATAAGGGAAAGAATCCAAATTCCCCATACCACACTGACCCCCAAGCACAGACTAAGAGTGACCTTAGCTCAGTTCAGCCACCTGCCGTATTCATGTTGCCTCTTACAGGGTCCTTGGCAAGACAAGGAAGCTGCATTCATTCAATCAATGTTTACTGAGCACCTACTACATGCCAAGCTCAGGGCATTGGAAACAGCTGTGAAGGATGCACGCTCCCTGCCCTAGCAGTGGCTCACTCCTTCAGCCTTTATCCATGACTTACCCTGCTCTCGTATTTGTTCCTCCTTATCTGTTTGTAATCCTTCTGAAAGCCTGTTCACATCCACCATCTTGAGGCATGTTGTCAATAGCCAAAAGTTTACAGATTGAAAAAGGAAAGCACAGGTAGGATGAGAATTTGGGTCTCCCACTTCTCAACAACACACTCTTCCAGCCTTGTAGTGTGAGCTATGTGGGCATGAGCTGCATGGGGGTATCTGAGCCTGGGTGTCATGGTGGTGAGCAGCTGTTAGGGTAGAGGGGGATACAAGGGAACTGCCAAACTCATTCCACAAGTTCATGCAAATGTATCTCTGCTGGGTCCCCAGGGAAATGTGAGAAGTCAGGGGTTCTTGCAGTCTTGGACTCATAGATGAAAAAAAAAAAGAATTCACCGACATAGACAAGACAGATTCACAACCCAGCTTGGAACCATTTACCTAGACAGACGAGAATGATGAGTGTCTGACAAAACCAAAGATGCTGAGGAAGAGTGAAAGGAAACTGGTGGGGTCCATGGAGGAAGCCAGGCAAGAAGAGAACAGGAGGTAGGCTGAAGCAGGTGGGTCAGATCTCCTGGAGGGGCTGGGAGGAGCTAGGAAGTTCACACAGGGGAGCATCAGAGGCAGACTGCCCTGATGCTGCCCTCCTTTGTCCTCTCGCCACTGTGTGGGGACACGACAACTGGGTTTATTACTAGGGTGTGCTATTTGGGGTTCTCACCCCCTGGCAGGCTGGGCTGGCCCTGGCCAGCCAAGAGGTCAGTTAGATTGGCCTTCAGTCCCCCTATTAGTGGAAGGAGTCATTGCCCCCAAGCAGGAAACCTTCAAATGATAGTCACACAATGAGATGGGGGCCCTAGTGTCCCTCCCTCATTAAACCAACCCCTCAGAGGGCTTGATGTTCTGCAACAGCAAGGAACGACTAATCTCGAAATGACAAACTTAAGCAGTAGACTCCAAGACACTTGCTCATTCTTTCTACAGATCTTCAGTGAACACCTACTGTGTGGAACATGTGGGGTGCAGTGATAGGAAGGGCACAGAGGAGTTGGCATAGGCTCCAGCTTGTAAAAGCCTAGATGGGAGGGTGTCTTTAACACACAGCCCAGGAGGGAAAAGCGGGGAAAGTACATAAAAAAATCACTCCAGCCAGGGCTGTGGCTTGTAAGTGCTGAAAGAGATGTACAAATAGGTCTGCTGGAGAGAGTGAGCCTCTGCCCGCCTGCCCACAGGCTCTGCCAAGGGGATAGTGGGCATTCCACAGAGGAGGTGACACGGTAAGGGCACATATATTCAGAAATAGGGGTCAAGGCCCAGGAAGATATGGAAACCCCATGGCCATGTGCCTGGAGAGCCATTTTCCTTGGGTGGGTGGGACCTGGGTCTGGGGTGGGGCGTGGCAGACTCACTCTGGAGCAGGGAGTGGTGGCCTAAGGGAAGCAGTGGGCACTCCCTCCTCCCTTCTGGGAATGGCAGGGACGCTGTGGAGTGAGGTACCACCAGCAGGCCTGCCAGAGAGGCAGGGAAGCTGGAGGACCCCCACCACCCAGAGCCTAGGAGGTGCCTCAGCTACCACTGCATAAACCATTCAGAAGCAGCCTTGGCCTGGGGGCAGTGGGCAGCTGACATCTGGAACCTGGAGACAGCAAACCCTGTAGGGCAGGGCAGCCTTTCCAGGACTCCAGTCCTCCCACCCTCTCACCTCTTCCCCCCCAACATCTGCCTACAGTGGAGAGAAGGGGTGCTAGGCTGCCATGGGAGGGCCCTGGCATGGTGTTATTAAGACATCTGTGTCTCTAATGAAAAGTTACCCTTTGCCGGGCAGGGGAGAGACACAAATCATTATGAATCAATTTAGCTCTGGCCAGCCATCTGCCCGGACCTCACGTGGGGGGAGCGGCCGCAGCCACAGCAAGCGCTCCCCTCTTCCTCCAGCCCAGCCTTCGCTGGATGCGGGGCAGGAGGAGGCCGGCTGCCCTCCAGACTGGGGTGCTGGAGCAAAGGCGTGTCACGGGCTGCAGGATTAGCGTCCGCAGGGAGTGCGGCTGGCCTCAGGCCAGGTCTGGCGGGCAGGGCGGTGACGCGCGGGCCGGAGTGCAAATGCAGCCCAATTCCGTCTGTCCTCTACCAGCCCCGCGTCCCTCCCTGCGTCCCTTTCCCTGCTCTGCTCTCGGCCTTCGCCCTCCGCCCCGCCCGGCCCCTCGCGCGGTCCTGAGCGGGTGGCGGCTGTGGCGGAGCCTCCGCTCTGGCCACTGTCACGGCTCGGTTGCTATGGAGGCCGGCCCCTCCCGCTCGCCTGTTCCCCTACCAGTCCCGGAGCATCTGCCGCGGCCCCTCCCGCGGGCTGGAGCCGCGCACCGCCCGGAGGAACGTGCCAGTTGTCGCGCGCGCCCTGCGGCCTCGTACAAGCTGGCAATTTGTTGTTGTTTGTCGAGTGCTTTTGTCATGCAAATCCCAGAGCCGGACGCTGGCGCTCAGTTCTGCGCTGAGGAGGTGGGGTGTTTTGGGCTTTTTTTTTCTTCTTGGCCTTTGCATTTGCAATTGTTAGTGTTGCTTAAAATTAAAAAGAAACCACACACACATATAAAGGAGTATCACTTAATTTCATTTGCGTTTAGCGTTTGTGCCTCTACAGTGCCCCGCCCCTTCAAAGGTTGCCAAGGTTGGTTAGGGGGTGAAGGAATCTGCCTCGTTGGCACCTGTCACCAAGACAGACAGACTCAGTACCTGGGCTGGGGCACCAAGGCCCAACAGCCCCTTCACTTCCAAACAATCCCCCTCACCCAGCATTGCTTCTGCTGGACTCTTCACCTGTCAGGGCCTCAGGCTGCTGGCAAAGCCCTCCTTCCTTAGACAAAGTGTTGGGGAGGGAGCCCAACCCCTGCCTTGTCCACCCAGGCCTGGGCCTCTGTGTCCAGGGGCTGTTTCCTGGGAACTGAGCTACCCGCTTCACAAGTCCCTGTGTAGCCCTCCTGAGGTGAAAGTTGGACTCCAACCAGATTCTTAGGAAAGGTAGAAGAGTTAGTTCTCCAAAGGGAGTTCTGGTGAATTCTTGGCAAACCAAATAATCCCTGGAAAGCAAACAATTACCCTCTTGTGTAACCTTTACTCCATGTCATATTTCCATGGTTCCTAGAGCTTCAAGCAAGTCCCAGCTATGTCCTCAGGCAGGTCTTCGTGTGGGGTGGGTCCTCCCACTGATGCCAAGCTGGGTACCTCGTGACTAGGAGGTAGCAGACAGGCATGGAGATCTTCCCAGGAAGAACAGCATCCTCTCCCCAGGCCTCTGCCCTGTCCCCCAGTCCAGGTGTTTGCTCAACACACAGAGTGCCTGCTTGGTGCCAGGCACCTCGCTAGGCACTGGGCGCCACAGGAAACAGCCAAAGACTGCTCCCGTGGAGTGTCACGGGGTGGGGGAGGGTAGTGAGCAGATAAGACAGTGATGGGGAAACAGGAAGCAACTTGGGAGATGGGGAAGCAGGAAGCCCCCTCTGAGGTGCCTGAGCTGAGACTGGAGGGCCCCTGAAACACATTCAGAGCACAACAGGCTGGTACTCTTTTTCCTCCTCAACTCTTCCCACCTCTCCCCACCCTACTCCTTTCTTCAAGGTGCACCTTCTTTCTCAGGGGCACTGACACAGGAGAATACAGCCTATGTGTGTATTCATGCAAGCACCCCCTCCCCCAGGCACGTGCTTAACATTGTAACAAATGGAATTATTCTGAGTGTGAATTACAGAATGTATTTTTAAGCATTAGGGTCCAGGAATTCACCTGCCCACTAGGGAGTGCTGCCACACCACACCAGGTAACATCTCTGCTTTGCCTTTGAGCACAAAGAAGCTTCAGAAGTGCAGGAAACAGCCTGTTGTTTGAAAAAGGGCAGATGACCCAACCATGGCTTTGCAGTGGGCACTCCCTTCTCCCTCTTGCCTTCTCTCAGCTCTGGGTTCCCAGCTCTCATCAGAGTGGTCAGTGGTCAGATTCAGTATGACATGCACCCAGCAAAAGAGGCTTCAGCACATAGTCTCTCACAGGCTGTGCACATAAACACGAACAAACTGCTCAACCGTGATTGGGGGGTGGGGGGCGCCCAGTTGCAAAATAGAAGGCCATGTGCACATGCAGAGCAACGGAAGCTCAAAAGGGAGCAGATGTTGGTGACTGCCACGGAGGTGCTCTGGGACATGGCTGTCATGGGAGATGGAGCTCCTACTGGACCCAGGTTTCTAGCTCAGAGTTCATCCCCAGAATCAGCCTATTCTTGGAGAAAACTTTCTTGCTCCTACTTCCCCACCACAGGACCGAGCTGTATGGGCAAGAGAAGCTGAGTCATCACCACAGAGTGTCCTACTGGAGGGCAGCAGAGGCACTCAGCCCCCAGAGTCCCCCTGAATTCAGTTCCAGTGACCCAGTTACGGGCAGCATGGTTTACCTCTCCCAGCTCTCAGCCCCGCACACTAAAAGCCACCCTGGGACCAATTGTGCCTTGGATCTGGGCTCTTAGGGTGGAGTAAGAGCACAGCTCTGCAGCTGGCAGTGTCTGCCTGCTCCCATCTGTGCACACTCATCACAGCCTCCACTCTGCTCCTGATCCCAGCCATACCCCTTCCTCCTCCTGCATCTCCCAGAGGAACACCCATCCCCTGGGTTCCTTACCCTCCATTCCTACGGGCACCTGCATCTTCCGATCAGGAAACAAGTGCCTGGCCCTATGTAAGGCCTGGAGGGGGATTCAGGAGAGGGGAACTCACTCTGGCAGCCAATGTTATTGATTGTAGCAGGGCCTGGTCACCATCCTAGGAGTCAGGGTATCCAGACAACAGTCAAGGGAAGGCATGATCTGGCAGGGGGGATAGACACATGAATAGATCCAGCAATGACTAAGACCTGGGGGCCACTGCAGACCTGGAGGACAGGATCACTCCAACACAAAGACCATTCTGGCACATGGGACCTTGTCAAGCACCACCTGGAGCCAGGAAGGACAAGGCTTGGGTCAGAGCTGGCAGAGCAGGCCACCGCTGCTGCATGCCTCAGAGAAGAGAGCTACTTGGGCAAGGGGTGCTGGGGTGAATTTCTGCAGGCATGGGCATGGGTGCTGCCCCTTGAAGAGGGCATTTTTGAGTGAGCATGTGTCCTTAGACAGTTATGGGAAGGTTTGAGGTCCCCGAGCCTCTGCTCCCCCAGGAAACAAAGGTGAATTCAAATGTAGCAGCCTTTTGTGGAGAAGCCCCTCTCCCTTCCTGCTCCTTATGCTTTGTCTCTGGCCACCCCCAGGCTATAATTTAGGGCCCCTCCCTATGATCCAGCCCCTGCCATCCCCTCCTCATGTCCCCCTGTCTGGTGGCAGCTCAGGCCGACGAGACCAGACGTGACTAAGGCAGGCAGCCTCCACATTCCATGCTGCTCTGACAGCTGACAAAGTTACAAGGACGGGGACATCAGGGAGGACGGGTGGCCTGCTCCCGGAGGCGGCTGCCCCTCTGCTCCATTCCATTAGGATTGATCAGGCAAGGTCAAGGGTCTGCTGGGCCGGCACTGGGCACCTGGAGCTTTCACAATGACTAATGGCTGTGCCACCAGCGCTGCGCCAGCCAGCACCCCCAGCCACACTTCCCCTGGCTCCCTTCCTGCCTCAGCTCTAGTTCTGGCTGCCACTTCACCCATTCATTCATTCATCCTGTGTTTTCTGAGTACCCCCAGAGACTTCTGCTCATTTTCCCATCCCTATGTAGATCCCACACCATTGCTGGGCCCCCTCCACCCAGCCCATGACAGGTGCTCTCACCCTAAGTCTCTAAGTCAACAAGCTGTGCCTCAGCCGGCCCTGTGCGTCCCTCAGAGGGAAAAAGAGGCGGACACCTTAGAGCTTCCCCCTAGCTAGGCTGAGAATACTCACGCACACAGACTATTAGGGAATCCAGCCCAGCCTGGGCATGGCCAAGTGATGGCTGGGGTGACAGGCAGGGGGCTGCCACACAGGACTCCATCCTCTCAATCTCTGGGCTCTGGAGCCATTAGGGGTGCTGTGGAAGGGAGAAGAGGAAGACCCACATGTGGTAACTGATGCCCAGACACATTCTTTTAGGTGCCTGCAGAAGTCCATGCTGTGGGCCCCTACACAGTGCATGCTTGTGGACAAATGCCATGTATATGCATATGGCAGGGGGGCAGAAGTGTCTCAGAGGATGTTCTGGGCCAACAGGCTGACAGGTGCCAAGGGGCACTCTCCACATGTTGGGCTGGCAGAGAGCTGCTATATCCTCACTTTTGGGTGGGACAGGGCAGGCTGAGCCCCCAGGTCCTGTGGAGAAGCAAGTCTGGGTCCCCAGAACACCCTATGGGCCCCCCCGGAGGATCTATGCAACATGTGCGAGCGTGAGGAACCCAGACTGTCTTCTAACTATGTCCTCACACAGCCGTGCATGACTCTGTGCCTGTGTGTTTAAGACCAGCTGGATTCACTGTGCATGGCCTTATGTGGCAGATGAGATACGTCTGTAATTATGTCTGACTGTGTGTAAGTGCACACACTCTCGTACCCCTACATGTGTGACACTCATAGTGCAACTCTGTGACTGTAGGGGAGAGCAGGGTACAGGTTTCTGGGAGGTGACCAGCCACAGCAGTGTGTGGTGAGCAAGGGAGTGAACTTGTGTTCTGCCTTCTCGTGCTTTTCACCTCCCTCACCACCACCCCCACACACCCAGAGGTCCAGCCACGGTGAGAAAGGCACAGCCCAACCCTCCTCCTGCACACACTTTTAATCAATTTGGTGCTTTCTTGTCAAGAAGACAAGCTATTTGCTTCCTGAGGATCAGATGGTGATGGATGAAATATAGGGAATAATTAAATTAGCAGTGTAATGGTGGTGCAAGCCTCAATTAAAAAAATATTTCCATTGTCATAAAGTCTAGCCATAAATTTTAGAAGCCCTGCATTCCATGGCCTGCGGTCCTTGGCAGCTGCCCTGTGGGTGTGGACTCCGCTCACAAAAGGGCTGGTCTGCCCAAGAGAGACCTTAGTTTCGACAGTTTGGAGGCCCCAGGCCTCACCCAGTCTCTGTCTTGTCACATCTGAGTGAGACTTCTCAGCCTGAGGGCTGCACCTGGCAGTGCCAGCCCAGCGTTTCAGATATGTCCTCAGCTCACAACCTCACTGACCGCTGTCTCCTCTTCTTTGCCCTCTCCACGGATCCTCAGGAACTTGGGTGGGGGCTCACTCCCACCCTGCTCACGGGTATAGGGAGGGCCTTGAGAGCCTTCGCAGGGGTCCTCAGGAAGGGCTGGGGGTGGAGGAGCTGGGCATTTGGTGCCCAGAAGCCAGGACCTCTCACAACCTACAGACCACCAGAACCCAAGGCCACCCTCCAGGGCACTGGCAAAGGTCTCCTAGACAGAGGGTTCAGGGTGACAGGTGCTGAGGTGGTCCAGGGTGTGGGGGGCTATACAGGGAGGGTGACTGAGGGAGAGGGGAGTGTGGCCCTCAGTGGAGCCCACAGTGTCTTCCATGGAGACTCAGGCTTCTCCATGTTCACTGTAGGACCCATTATGCTGATGAATTACAGCAGCAGCCCTAGAGGGGGTCGCGGCTGTCGTGAGCTCATTAGTGACTGAGAAGGGCCCATGAGCAGAAAAGCTGGAAAGGGCATGACACCAGGGTTAGTGTGGGCACCACTGGTGCTGGAGGAGGCCAAGAAGGAGGGTGGAGTGGAGGAGGAAGAGAAGAAAAGGAGGGAGAAGAGGAGGGATTAGGGAGACAGAAGGCTCAGAGTAGCAGTTGGAGGTCAGCGGGTGGTCTGTTTGGGGAAAAGGGACAGTATTCCTCGCCTGTCTCTTTCTGCATGACTTCTGACACCATCAGGACTAAGCCTGACAGGTTTGCCAGGGTTGACACTGAAGCCTCATCTTCACCTTTCCTTTTCCCTTCAAAGAATCCCCTCTCACACATCAAACGGCCCCTCCTCTTCTGTCTCCTCTCAATGCATCTGCAGCAAAGGACTCACCCAACTCATGCTGCGCTGTACCCTCCCAGGGATGTTGCCATAAAGCAGGCACAAAGACAGTAAAGGCCACAGACAGTGCCAGAGCATCCTCAGCTAGTGGGGAAGGAGGAGGGTCTGGACAGATACCAGGGAGAAAGCTGGCTTCCTCAGCACCCAGGCTGCTCTGCTCTGACAGAGTGCAGGAGGCTCCCTGCTATGGCTCCTTTGCCAGGCCTTGGCTTTGGGGATTCGGGACATTATGGGCCTGCACAAAGATCTATTGGGATTTGAGCTAGAAGGAGCAAAGGGTTGGGTTTGAAAACAGGATGCATTGATGATCTGCTTATGTTGCTGCAAAATAGGCTCCAGCCCACAAGGAAACTACTGGAATACAGAAAATTCTAGGGCTTCTATGAGCCCTGGACTTTCCTACCAGCCTTTTAAGGTCAGATAAAGCCTCAGACTGGAGTCTCCAAGTTTATGGTGAGTCTCTGGGTTTGTCCAAGGAGTTTTGAAGGAGCAAGGGGGTTCACTTCTGTGGGAAGTAGAGACTGGCAAGCCAGGAGCTGGCTCAGTCTTAGGTTCAGCACTAGGCAGGCTCCTACATCCCAAACCTCCAGGATTGAACTTGAGCCTCCAGGTGACAAGAGGGGATGCGGAAGTGAATAAAGCAGTTGGCTGGCTCTGGTTCTGAGCACCCAAACCTCATTTCATCGAAACAGAGGTCAGCCAATGCCCAGAGGCAAGTCTCAGGGCCTACAACCCCCTTGCTGGTGTGGGGAGCAAGGCCTTCCCCAGAGGCCTAAGTATGGCTTCCCTGTAGGGTTCACATGGCTGCTGGAAAAGTTCAGAAGGAGGAGCCACCTTCAGGTTTCTGCTGAGAAGCCCTGGGCACAAAGTAATGCCAGCCCAAGGAGCCACAGAGATGTAAGATCACCTCGCTCCTTGAGCTGCTAGAATCAACACAGTAGCCACACATCCCCAGTGAAGACCAGCGGGTTCGGCCCTCAAAGTGCCATCTTACTGATGCCCAGAAAGGCCTGGAATGTGGTGCTGTCTTCTTCAGGTCACTGAGAGAATACACACTTACCCTATGCAAAGAGAATTCACAGAACCCACTCAGTGCACACCCTGAGGTGTAAAGACAAAGTGAAGACATAGGCATGTAGTCAAGGGTTTCTTCTTTGAAAGCCTAGAGGGGAAACTATTTAGAGACAGACTACTTAGAACCATAACAGTTAAAGATTATTGAGAATGGGACTGAATCATACCTGGATGTTTTTTCTTTATAGGTTTGTTTTATAAGACTTTCCAATCTCTTGTTTAATGGCACCATGTTCAAGCTAATTTCATTCAATCAAAAGTTCTATTTTAACTTTTTCTAAGGATAAGTAGTGGGGAAGCGTGTATTCTCTCTCTCAGTTATGGTGTCATCGTCCACACTGCCTTAGAAGCAGTGTAACAGGCACTGATGCAGCCTTACTCCTCATGCCTTCCCCTTTTCTCCCCAAGCCCAGTGCCCCTACTCAGCCCCTGCCCTGAAGGCCAACATGCCCCTCTTCCAGCTACAGTGCCCCAGAACCACTTTTTTAGATAAACTTCTTGCTATTTTGTTGGGCACCATTCCTCGGTCACTTCATACACCTTGCAGGTGATGGGATGGGTTTGGGGTCCAATGAGGTTTTGCCTCAGCCCTGCTGAATGTCCTCTGATCCTGCTCTTCCCTCATCACTCAGATCCCTCCTTCCTTGTAGCCATCTTTCCTTGCCACATTCTGATTCCTTTCCTCCTTCTGTGGAGGGGGCCCTTCCTCATGTTGACACACACCCTTCTGAAAAACTCTTATTCCCTCCTGACTTACATCATCCTAATGTTATCTCTTGTGTGACGGCTTCCCCTTCTTTGAGTCATTCTTTTTTCTAAGCTTACAGAACACTTGGCTTATTTCCACACACATCACGTAATATTATCATCTCCCGTTTTTTATATCTGCAGATCCAGCCACAGCAGAGATTCTTTGTAGGGTCAGAGGAGGTGTGTGCCTGGGACATAAGAGCATATAAACAGAAAAATAAGAAGGGTAAATGCATGAATTCATGGTCTCCAGATAACACACCCAAAGCAGAAAATATATGACACCAAGGCACATCTCACCACCTGGTGGCCATATTTGGAATTGCAAGATTAGTTTACTTTGGTTAAATTAATCCTTAAATCTAAACTTTTGAAGTAGCGATAAATGTCACACTTGAACAACATGAGTATAGCATCTGAAAATAATAGCGTGGTCATTTCACAGGCTTATATGGAGGAAAATATGTTAACTGATGAAAATACTTCGAAAAATTGGTAAGTATACTTACAAAGATTACATATGTAATATGAAGTATAATGCGATAATGTATAATTGTAATATACTATATGAAGTATACATATGTATATTGAAAATAGGCCACATGTCCGGTCCCTTCCAGGGACTGCAGAGGAAGGAATTTCTCAGGTAACTGGGAAGACAAGATTCCCACATGAAACGATTAGAGAGACAAAACTGTAGGCTTGTGGCACATCGTAGAGAAAACACTTTGGATAGAATGATCAAGGAGGGCTCCATGCACAAGACAGGGTTTGAAAACTGGATCAAAATAGAATAAAGAGAGTCTGGGAGAGAATGTTGTAGGCTGAGAGGTAGGAGAGGATGTTGGCTCAGTCCACTGCTGGCTGGACTGGCCACTATGGGGGTGTGGACCAGCTAAGGTGGGGGGACTACTGCATGTAGTAACCACACACACACATCCCCAGCACTGCCATCACCACCACTGTGCCAAATCCATTAGAGGTGATCCTATTTCCTTAACAAAATAGTCAGGTGTACAGTCTCTGACCAATGCATGTGTGTATTTGGGAAGACAAAGGAAGAGGAGGTTGGAACGTCTTCTATCTGAGATGAAGGGTTCTGCACTCATTAGCCACTTCAATAGGGTGGATGGCAGTTCACTGAAGAGGGCAGGTGGCTCTGGAACAGGTGGCTCTGGGGCAGGAAGAGATACAGCACCACCTCACTGAACAGCCACAGTGGAAGATGGGCTCTGGCCCAGGAAGGATCGAATAAGTGAGGAGGAACCACTTAGCCATTCTGCAGAGGGGTGAAGGAGACCATCTCCGCCTGTGGGATGACAGCAGCTGCCTGAAGAAACCTGTGATGCTCCCTATTTATTTCTCCCACTACCTTTCTTTTGCTCAGTTTCCTGGCACCACCATCCTCTATGGGCTAAGACTTCTACAGTATCCCTTTCTTTGCATGACTCCCAATTTGGGCCTGGGGCCTCCAGGTTCCCACATGGCCCCAGGGCCACCAGGTCCCCAGCAGTGCAGAGGCTAGTGTTGCCAGCCTGGGTCTTGATCTGGTTCTGCATCTGCTGTGCCTCGGTTCTTCCTGGTTCCACACTGCAGGCTGGCTTCAGTCCCTGCCTGCCCATGCCTAGGGGGGCCATAGGCCCCCTCAAGAACCTCCTCCCTACCCTGCCCCTTGTGTTCTCCCTCACCAGCCCCCAAGCCCAGACCCACCACCTCCCTCTCCAGAGCTGAGGCCAGCCTGACGACAGATATTAATGTGCAAATTAGCACAACCCGACTGGGTCCAGATTGCCACTTAGAATTTGCATATTAATAAATGTTTTTGTGACAGCATTTAGCAGCTCAAGAAGGACAGAGAGTCTCCCCTCCCCCCAGCCCCATGAGCCCCTGAGCAAGATAACAGGACTAGGGAAACCAAACTTGTCCTCCTCCCACCAGCCAAACTGTACACTTCCTCCCATCAATCTACCTACCTATCCATCTATCTATCATCTCTCTGTCATCCTCACACTGAGGATCTCTGCCCAATCTCACAATTAGCCGTGGAGGAGGAAGGACTACTTCAGCACCACGCGGAGCAATGGAGCCAGTCAGCGCAGTCAGTGTGGGGGTGTCTGGGAGGGGAAAAAGGAGGAGGAGGACGAGAAACCAGCTGCCTCCCCATACACACAAGGCAGACATGGCGGACTTAGGGAGAACCCATACTTTCCCTGAAGTCCTGAGGGTGTGCCACTTTCCTGCCCAGCAAGAAGAGGGCTCAGGAGACAGCAGGAGCCCTGAGCAAGCAGTCAGGAGCCCTGGCCCTGGGTTGAGTCTCAGCCGTACTTACATGAGACATAGCACCTCTTTGGGCCTCTACTTCCTTTTCTGTAAAATAGGGTTAATACCTGACTTCCCTGCTTTGCAGGACCATCATGGGAATCAAAGGAGATGTGGACGTGCTTGGAAAAGAAAGGAGGAGTTTACAGATGCCACATGGCATTTGGCATGGGAGGAAGAAAACCCTGGGGCTGTATATTACAGACTTCTGTATTATACATGAACCATCTGGAAATTAAGTATTATGTATAGTAGAGTTTTCAGCTGGCTGAGGATTGCCTCCTTCAAGCATCAAAACTTTTAAACTTTTGTTTTAACTACTTGGAGGAAACCTCCTTGCATTCCAAGTGCTCTGTTTCCTTATTCAGTATACACGCATGTCTCTCTCTGACCCAGTCTGTCTCCTTGCAGGGGGGCTGCCATCAGGAACAGGACAGGACAGGGAAAGCCACTGCCCCTCGCCATCTTGCTCTGCCCTCCCTCTCCCTTCCCCTTCTTCAGGCTTTCCTGAGCTTCTTGCTTTCCCCAGGGGTGGTTGCCCTCTCTCCTTCCCTGGCGCACCTTTCCACCCTTCTGATTAAACCTGAGGTTGGCCAGCTCAGATGATGGAAGCCAGAATCTGGGAGCTTCACTAGGCCACCCTGGGGGACCACATTCCACCCAAGATCAAGATCAGGGCATGCACCTTTCGGTGGTGGGGGTGGGGAAGCAGCTCGTCAACCTTGTTTGTGAACTGGCAATTAATAGCCCTAGACTGGCTTTTCTATGAGCAGAATGCACAAGAGTTTTAATACATGAACCGTAAATATTTTACATTTGTTGAATCAATGAAGGGATTAATAAACCCTAAGGGCCTTCATGACCTACTTCCTGGTTCTGTGTTCAGTTGTGTTCTGAAGAGAAAGACTGGCTTGCTTGCTGGTTTTGTTATAGACAGGAAAGGCTTCACTCGTGTGTGGGCACATGTGCGCATGTGCAGAGCCACCCACCTTTGCCCAGTTGGAAGGAATAAGCAAGGCCTCTGCAAGCTGTGGCCAGGAAGCACCACATTTTCCTCCTGTGCCCAGGGTTCAATGTGAAGGGGGATGAGTTCTGAATCTGTGGCTGCCGTGCATGACCCTGGTTTGGCTCTGGACCAGCTCTGTGTGTGTGTGTGAAGGGGCCAGATCTGTGTTGTCCGTTCTCTTAGGGCTCCACAAGACAGGCAGAGCAGGAGGTGCTTACAGCATGTTCGAGAGCCAGACTGCATGGGCCTGACTACTAATACCAGCTCTGTGAGCCTGGGCAAGCTGTACCCTCTCTGTGCCACAGTATTTCCTCTACAAAATGGGATGGGAAAAGTCTCCATCTCATCATTGTGAAGATGACCTCTGTTAACATATGTCAAGCCCTTAGAACAGTCAGTGCTGGCACATAGTAAGATCCAAGTAAAGATTTGCTGTTGTTATGTTTGCCTTAACTTCCTACCAGGTCCATTTAAGGATCACAGATATCACATAAAGAATGGTCCTTCAACGCTAGTTATTGCTTTGGAATCCCCTTCCAAGTCCCAGGCCCCACCTCCCAGGCCTGGAGCAGGTGGAGGCCTCCCTGGCCATTCCCTGTGTTGCCTCTCCCGTCCCCTCTTCCCCTCACTGGGCCCAGTAGTAAATATTTCTTCAAGATTTGCAAGTGAAGAGCCAATAGATGGGAGTGGGATAAGACATCTTGCTGCATGAAAATCCTCTGCAGATGCAGAAAGCAGGCCAAGCAAGAGGCAGTATCAGGGACAGCAGGAATCTAAGCCTTGACCCAGATGGCAGCAGAGGTGTGAGGGTGTCCATGATCAGCAAATCAGCCACAATGTCTTGCCTCTGAACACAGCCAAAACTCCAGCACCTGAGTCTTGACCTGGGTACTACAAAGAGGCAGACACCACCCCTGCCATCAGAGAGACCCCATTCAGATAGCGTAGCCCAGACCCTCCTTCACCTTTCATTCTAAAGCAGCAGTTCTCAACCTGTGGGTCGCAACCCCTTTTTAACAATAGAAATACATTGCAGCATTAGGAAGGTTGAGAACCACTGCTCTAAAGGATTGTGTATATGAAGAAGTGTTCATTACCTACCCAAGGTTCCCACCTTCCCTCTGGAGCCCCCACATAGTGTGATACAATCTTCAGCCTTCTGGAAGTTCAGAATCCAGAACCAGGCCTCTAAGCCAAGCCCAGGTGTAAGGTGAAGACCTCATCCATTGTCCTGTAAAGCTTACCTTAGGCCTCTAAGCCTCAAGATAGCCTTCCCTGATTTTGTGACATAATTGCCTAATTGACTGACTACATTCTTTACTCCAAAGTAGCTCCCTGATGGCTAAGATTGGGCCTTACCCTAGCACTAGTGCAGGGCATGGCATCACTTGGGCCTTCAGTACTTGTTGTTGGATGGATGGATGGTGGATGATGGTGGATTGATGGTGGATGGTAGGTACATGGGGAGAAAAATGGGTATGGATGATGAATGGTGGCAGCATGATGTGGATGGATGGATGTGGCATGATGATTAGATATTAGAGGCTAGACAGAGGGATGATGGCTGTATGGAGGAAAAAATGGAGGGATAGATGGAGGCAGAGAAGGAAAAAGGATGCATGGATGGGTGGGTGGTAGATGGGTGATAGTGTATGGAGGACAGATGGTAGATGGAGGAATAATGGATGGAGGGAGGGAGAAAGGGACGGGGGATGGAGAGATGGATGAAGGGATATAGGGATTATGGATGGATGCATAAGGAATGGACAGGCAGATGATGGATGGATGGTAGATAGAGGGATGATGGATGAAGGGGGGGATAGATAGATGGATGGTGGATTATGGACGGTAGATGGATGGATGGATGAATGGATATATGGATGAAGGGATGATGGTTGGACGAATGGATGGTGGATGGATGGACAGATGATAGATGAGGGATGGTGGGTGGATTACTTGTAGAAGAGGGCAGGAGTAGCAGAGGCCAGGGTACAGAGGAGGACTTGCATGTAGGGTGGGATAAACACAGAGTAGGGATAGGTTTGGTAGGAATAGCAGAGAGAGATTGCACACAGACCTTCAGCCTGAGGCCCAGGATATAAGACCTGAGCACCACGTGGGCACTGCAGAAGGCAGAAGTTTCCCCAGAGGGATAGTGGCAAATAGAGTGAGGAGTTCAGGAGTAGTATTTGGCAGGACATGATAAGGATAGCAACTGGTCCAAGAGGGAGATAAGGGCAGGGGAGCTTCTCACTATACCTCTAAAATCACAACAATGAGGCACATCCATCCTTGTCACAGTAACTCAGCCTTGGGTTCAAATCAAATACAGGACTGGGTGGAGGCCACAGCCACAACTGAAAGAAAGCCTCCAATTCTGGCTGTGGTTCAGTGGAAAACACAGATTTGAGCCTGGTCCCAAATCCACAGATCCCTGGAACTCATCAACCCTTTGAGGATGTACGGCCCCAGAGCAGGAAAGTGATGTGACCTCCCTGACTGAGGTTCCTTGACATCTAGATGCTTATCCCACCTTCTACCTCTCCCCACCACCACCAACCATGCACACACTATGAGGAGGTGGAGGGAAGGCCCAAATCTGGGCCACCAGATCTTTCAAGCATTCTCTCAGGACAATGCTTCTCAGCTCTGCTCACATCCCAGTGCAAACAGGAAGTCCTTCCCTGAGTCTGACCTTCATCCCTCTTGATGCACTTGTAAAGAAGTAGGAGTGCAGTCTTAGCTCCTAGAAGATAGTTCTCAGAATGTCTTAGATGTTCTCTAGGATAAAGAGACATTGAAGGGTTTTTCTGGCTTCAGTGGGACCCCAGATCTTGCTGGCTCATTCAAAAGCAAAAGACTGTACTTTTATTTTCTCATGGCCTCTTATTTGTGATGCCAGAGCTGGCCATTATGGAAGTGATTAAATTTAAAGACACTGCAGTAAACTTCAGCCTAAAAAAGGCAGCCAGCATCATTAACACATAATTGGAAGCTAAGCTTAATGAGGCAAGAGAGAAAAAAGTGATAGCCACAGTCCCTTATAGGATGGCAGCCTACCTGAGCTTCCACATACCTCTTCAGCCATTGCCATTGGCTAGGGCGGGGGAAGGCAATAAAAGCCACACCAGAGCCCAAGAGGAAAAACAGGGAGCTCACCCTCTACCTTCCCTTCCATTCAATCCTCCATTCAGCTAATAGTTACATGCATCCACCAGGTGCACACCTAGGCCAGGCCCTGCCTTCCCAGGGCAGATACCTGGCTGACATCTGCAAGGAAGTATGTCTCATGGCCAGGCAGGATGAGCACACAGGATGCCAGGTGATGAAGGGCCATGGGCCACATGGTAGAACAGAGACGGGAAGACAGGGACTTGGAAGAGACAGCAGACAGTGAGGCTGGGCCAGGAGAAGGGGTCATGCATGCCTTGCAGAGCACAAAGAACAAGTTGGTATCATGAGATGAAGAACTCAGCAGATGCTGGGCTGTCCCCACTCTGCCCCCAGGGCCTGCTTTTGGCTGGGGGCACCTTCCCTACAGGCAGGCTAGGGCTGTACAGCTGCAAGTCCTCTCAAACCTCCTTTCCCAACACTGATGGGTTCTAGTAAGACCCTAAAGGCATGGCTTACCCCCAAGTGCTATTCCCTTTAATTTGGGGTCTATAATATATATGTGTTTATTTCACGGCAATGAATGCTTCCGAGGGACCAGCTCGTTGCAAGCATTGTCTGATTTATTTCCTCTCGGCGCTCTGAAAAGGATGCGGTTGTTAATAACAATAATGCTGCCCAGCTTACAGCACTCTCTGCTTTTCGGGCATTTTAAAATCCATTATCCTACTTAATAGAATTGTAGCCTCACAGGGAAATTGTAAAGTTGGGAGAATTTGTCCTTGGCCACCCAGCCCTCTCTGGGCCTGCCTCCTCCCTGGGCCTTCTGCTGCCCTTCTGTGGGGTGGCCCAGCCCCCAAAGTTAATGTTGGGCCAGGCCCTACTTCCTGTGACCCAGGCAAGCCAGTGGTGACAAAAAAGCACTGCAACCACTCCTGGGGCAGGGGTGGGGTGAGCGGGACTGTCTCCTAGCCTTTGCCCAACAAATGACCCTCAGGAAGGAGGTCAGCCATGGGAGGACAGCTGGAGAGCAGGGGCAGCCCTGGGAAGGTGAGTGGCAGCTGACAACTTGTCTCATACAGTGGGGACCAAGAGTGTGACTATCTTCTACCCAATGAGACTCCTGGAAGCCCAGTGGCCCCTGCTTGAGGGAGCATGGAGGAAAACCCTGTCTTGCTCAGGGCCTCCAGTACTCAAAGCCCTAGGATCTCTCTTCTATTGCCTCCTCTCTGTCTCCTGAGCCCTCTGAGGCTCCTCCTTTCCCGCTTTCAGCTTCTCCTCTATTCCAAATCCTCCAGCTGCATCAGCCCCAGCCCAGTGTGAACAAGCCCTACCTGCTGAGTCCCGCCAGAAGAGGGTCCACCTCCAACCCAGACCCCAACCCAGACCCCAGAGGCAGAGTTGAATTTGAGTAGCCCCAGCCATTTCCCCACGAGCACCGAGCACCCACATCTTCTCCCCAAAACCCAAACCCAAGCATTTGGTTGGCAGCCAGATTCATGTGTGTTCATTTCATTTTTTCCATCTTCTCCCACCACTGTTTTCGCTACACCTCCCTCCCACTCCTAACACCTATGGAAATGACCCTTCCTGCCCAGCTGTCCTGCTTCTAGGGCCAAAGCATTAAAATCACCTGGGAGCTTATAAAAAGCATCCCATGCCATAAAGCTTCTGATAGGATTAGTCTGGGATGTAGTGTCTTCTTCTACTTCCTCCTCCTCCTCTTCTCCTTCCTCTTCCTCTTCCTCTTCCTCTTTTTCCTCTTCCCCTCCTTTCCCTCTCCTTCTCCTCATTCTCCTCCACCTCCACCTCCTCATTCTCCTCCACCTCCACCTCCTCCTCCTCCTTCTTCTTTGAAATCCCCTAACATGGTTTTAAAATGCAACTGGGTCTGGAGCCCACTGAGGCCCTGTCCTTTGGGCTGTACAGACTTCAGGGTGCTGGAGATGAGACGCAGGAGGCTGTCTGGGTGTTGGGCAGCCACACTCTCCTTGCCTGGACTCTGCCTTATGCCTCCTAAGACACCTTCTTCTCAGCAGCTCCCTTCCACCCTTTCTCTCCCCACAGTGCCCTTTTTCCTCTCACTCTCACTCTCCACTTTTGTCTTGCTCCTTCTCTTCTTCCTTTCTTATTTCTCCTCCTTGCTCCTCTGTTCTAATTTTCCCCTCCCTCCAGCTCCTAGTCCTCTCTCCTCTCCACCTCCATCCCATCCACAACCCTCCTTCTCTGGATCCCCCCTACTGAAATCAGATATTCAATATTAAAACCCAGGTGCACCCACAAGGCAGGAAGGAACTCTGCTCTGCTTTCAGGTTGTATAGAACTTCCCTAATGCAGACCGCTCCAGAGTTTGTCCATCAGCACGACCTGAACTCCAGTTTATGACCCCAACCTCTGCTAGCCCAGAGGAATCAGAGCCTGCCCTCCCCCTGCACCCTTGCAGGCAAGCCAGGCCGCCTATTTATAGGAGTTGCCGAGAAAGGCAAGAGGTGTGAATGGATGCAGGGTGTGCAGGGCCTAAGAAGGACATGGCCTGGAGAAGTGGGAGGCTGGCAGTTGGAAAGGGCTGGCCTGGGCACTGTCTTTACAGGGTAGGGGTGAGGGCTGGTCTGGAGGAAGAGGAGGTGGGCATTGCCCGGGGTGGGCACTTCTGGTGCCCTCCTCATTAAGAAGCCCAGCTCTGCTCCTTACAAACCTGCCCACCAGTCTGTGCTCAGTAAAGGAAATTGATTACTTTCCATTGCAATTAACATCTGGTCCTGGGTCACATCGTTAGGATAATTTGTTACAGGAAAAGCAAGGGAACTAGCTACCCAGTAATAAAGTTCTTTTGGACCCAATTAAAGAGGCCTCTTCCGGCACAGGGAGAGGGGCTGGAGTGAGGAAGTTTCCCCAGGCCAGAGTTTCGGGGTGAAGGAGCAGGGGAGCGTGGCTCAGGCTGGTGCTTCCTACTCCTGGGCCTCTGACTGAGGAAGGCAGCAGGGGGGCTGGTGGGAGCCAGGGCTCTCAGCTCAGAGATACCTGTTTACCACCCAGGGAATCTGTCCTAATCCTCAGTGTGCTAATCTGTAGTCTGAGAATAATAAATCTCCAACACACAAGGATGTGGAGCATTAAATAAGATACAAGGAGTCGAGCTTCTTGTTTTATTGTGCAACATTAAAGGTCAGGAAAAGCCACTCTGGTAAAGCTGCTGTGGTTGGGCAATTCCGGCACCCACCCCAAACCAGCACACAGTCTAACCTACGGTGGAGGATGGGGAGTGGCCACGGGGTGTGTCTGTCCTTTTGCTCCTAACCAAGGGGACAGTTCCCAAAGGCCCTGAGGTGGCCCAGCTGCCTATCTCTGTCCTCCCCAGATGGGCTGTGCAGCCTGCTTCCTTATATTAATGCTCACTTCGTTTGGCAGTCTCAACCTCAGCACTGAGCACTTTTGCAAATGCTCCCCACCCAAAGTTACCTTTGCAATTCATTTGTTTGCCAGGCAGATTTATGGCAGGTATCTGTATAAATATTTATACCCTGCAGCAAGGAGGTTTTGGAGGACACACAAGCACACACGCGTGCACATGCACACACACGCACACACACACAGGGATCTCACCCTAGACACAGCACCCCTTGCCCAGACCAGCTGCAACCAAGAGATGCATGACCCTCACCACGTGCACACACCCAACCTGAGCACACCTGTTAAAGGCTGGACAAGCCCACACACCACAGACACACCATGCACGCACAGACCAAAACACTCACCCATGTGCATACCATCATCCAACTGCAAGAGTGTACCAGGAGTGCCCCTGAACATCACACTTTTATGTGGCATCCTCTCAACCACCCCTAGCCTGCTCCCTCCAGGATTCACAAACAGGCTGCAGCTCAGAGAGGCAGGGCCACTGGCCTGGAGCTGCACAGCCAGTAAAAGTCAGAGGAGAGATTTGAACTCAGTGCTGTGTAAGAACAATGTTTTTCTACTCTGTCCCTCCCTCCCAAAAGTGGCACCATCTCTGAGGGAAGTAGGCAAAAAGGAACCTGATAGTCTTCCTGAGGCTTTCTGTTAGAGACTGATTCAGAACCATCCTCCCTGAAACCTGTGGAGGGCCTGGTGAGTGTCTTGCCCTGTGCACACAGGGGGGCCAGGCCAGTAAAGACTGCATTCTTGCACACTGGGATGTTATCATCAATACACAGGCCTGATCAACCCCCAGAACATCTCCACAGCCACTGTGAGAACTGGTGGCTGGGTGGCCTAACAGATATCTTTTTAGCATTCAAATTGCTATAGACCTAGGTAAAATGCACACTCCTAGCCCATCACTCACCTCTTACTTGCTCCTTTCAAATTTTTCTTTTGGTGAGAGCCGATGTACAGTGGCTCATCACTCCCCAGTATTATTGTTCGATTAAAACACACCTTTAAACCAGCAGCTGTAGATCATTAAGTGTCTGGGAGCCCCTAGGCAGCTTCCCCGAGATTGTGGTGTTGAAAGTGGGCCCTGCACCTGCCCACCTGGCCCTCTCGTGTTCCTGGCAGGAGCACACATGCCTGGGATCCTCCCCATCCTCTGCACATTGCCTAGACTGCCTTCCCAACCCCCCACCCATGCTGACATCCCAGCCTGAGCAGGGGGGTGTTAGAACACAGCTGGCGCTGGGGCCGGGTGGCTCTGGGTGCACACCACTGACCCTCCCAGTACCTTCATGTCCTCATCTGTAAAATGTGAATTTTAAGTGCCACTCTCAGGATAGTGGGTGAAGATCAAGTGGGTCAATGCACAGTCTCAGGCGTCACCAATGACGCCCAGCAGCACCATAACTGTTGTCATGTTCTTTGTGCATGCTCATTTCCCGCACCATTCAAGGGTCTCTGGGGGGCACAGCCAGGATGTTGTCACCTGTGGTCACGGTGGGGTGTACAAGAGCTTGGTTGTTCTCTCATCCGAAGCCACAAAGGACAGGTCTCTGGGCATAAGGCTGTCCTGTAATAGGCCCTCCTTCAGGACCAGCTTGCTGACCTGCTCTCTGTGGGCAGGATCCTGCTGAGTTGGTCTGAAGGATGCTGGCAGACAGGACAGGACATCCAAGAACCAGCAGGGAGGAGCCAGTCTCCTCCTGACTCACACGGGGCCGGCAGTAGCTCTGGTGGGGAGGTGGTCAGACAGGTGACTCTTGTGGTCATCTGGCATCCCACCTGTAAAATGGGAATCACTTTCTCCCTACATACCTTCCTGGTCTGGGGTGAGATGTAAGAAGAGTTAGCAGGTAAAGAGAACATAATGTCATTGAATGGAATTGGCTGAAACCTTCTCCTCCTATCAGAGCACGTGCCGTTCTCCTGGGTTATCCCCAGACCAGCCTCAACAGGTGACACCAACTCAGCAGGATCCTGCCCACAGAGAGCACGCTTTTCTTTCTAGGTCTCCGTTATCTGGTATTATTTTCACCAAGCTCCCCCTGAACAATGAAAAGAAGCCACATATATATTAAGAAAGGTGTCTTTACAATCTTCTGGACTATGTCCACTCCCAGGCCAGTCATGTGGCCTCTCCAGCCCCAGAACCTTGGTCTTCTTGAACTCCCAAACTAGACTTTCAAACCAGCACATGCCTTAGTCACCCTCATTGCCACCCCTATGGTCCAGGCGCTTGAGGACTATGAGGACTTCCCTGGGCCCCCTCTGGCTCTGCTTTTGTTCTATCCTCTGCTTTTTGTTCTATGGGGGGTGGCAGAGGGTCTTGACTGTCCTTTCAGCTTGCAAGAGCCCAGTTCCTGGTAGCAGGACACAGTACCCCAGGACCCTGGCACCCTTCAAACCACTCCAGCCTAGCACCGTGCAGTTTCTACTTGATGTTGCCTGTTGAGAACATGATATTTGTTAACTACATTCTTGGTTGATGATTTTTGAAGAATCATGACAAATGGGAATGGTACTGTGAGGCCTGAGAGAGGCCAGTGTAAGTCCAGTTTCCACCAAAGAGAGAAGGGTAGGTGACAGAACAGCAAGTGTGTGCTAGCCCTATGCAAGATTCTACAACAGACAAGCCTATGTATGCTTAGAGAAAGAATTGGTAGCTCTCAGGGTCCACCAGGGGCTCCCTAAAACCAGGCCAGATGATTTGTTTCCTTCATCAATTCGAGTTCTGTGACCCTCAGCAAGTTTTCTCATGAGGATCTTGTGGGCAATTGAGGAAGAATGGGCTGGGTGACAGACTGGCCCTTAATTGGTTTAAGACCTGTTCCCAAGGCACAGCAGCAGTTAGGCAGGTGTCAGCCTTGGGAGATGTCTGGAGGATCAAGAGGCTTCCTCTGTCCTTGGTCCTGCCGTAATCCACATTATTATCAATGACTTGTTTGAACACGCATCAGTCAGACTGACGGAATCTCCAGATGACTTAAAGCTGAGAGAAGTGGTGTATCCATTAAATGACAGAAAAAGAATACAAAAGGATCTCAACACATGGATGTGATGGGTGGCCTCCAACAAGATGAAGTTCAGTAGGGAGAAACAGTTGGCCTTTCATTTGGGGCGGAGGATCTAAGTGCAGACCACAGATAGCACAAAGTGTGGCTTAAAGGCAGCTGCTGAGCCCAAGGACAATGCTTCTCCTGACAACTCAATAGGAGTCTTCAGCCCACAACTGAATTACACATCAGGCTGCTTTAAGATGAGGGTGATGTCTAGAAGGAGGAAGTGGGGGCCCCACTCTGCTCTGTGCTATTCTGACCAGTTCTGGAAACAATTGAAAGGCTGAATAAAAATTACATAAAAACAAAGTTCAGAGGAGAGTGGTTAGGAAGGCAAGGATTTTACATGTTTTACACATGACAGATGGGTGAGGAACAGCAGTGTTAATCTTATCCTCCCAGCCAATTATTCAAGTGTGGATCCGAGAAAAAGTCTTATTTCCCAAAGAATGGCATTTAGGGCCCTTTACAGAAACTACTGCAGACAAACAAAAAACATGGTAATTTGCATTGCAGTTCAAAGGTTATGGGCCACTGTGGTGGATTTGAGTTACTACAGGTAGATGAACTGGACACCTCAGAGCAGGGGTCATTCAATGTGGGTTGTGGCCAGAGTATGGAAAGGCTGGATGGCATGAAGTTTCCTTGTCAATGCATCTGGTTCCCACAATTCCTACTGGGTATGGAGAAATCCCAGAGACACCTCCATCCTGCCATATACCTTCTAAGTAATATCCAAGACCAAAGTGGATGGAGCTGGTAGAAAGAGCAGAGGCCTCTGTTTCTGAGTGGCTGAATGTGTCTGTTAGTAATATAAGCCTGGAGAGATGGCCCCCACCCATGCAGACAGAGGCAGCCATCCTCTCCTGCTTCTCCCTGGGCTCAAGAAAGCAGGGTGGCTGGTCCCTCAAAGGAGGAGCTAAAGGGTACTCAGCCCAGAGAAGCTTCCCAGGAGAGGCCTATTGGGGTGGGAGCTGGTAATGTGCTGAGTTCTCAGCTTGCAGTCTCTGGACATTAGAGTCTGGGGTCTCTGTTGCTGGCAGTTTTCTCTGTCCCTCTCCTCCTGCTTTAGAGGAACACTAACCTGAGACAAGCCAGAGGACCACATCAGGCTCTGAGGAGAGACAGCAAAGGATTTTGCAATCTCAGCTCAGCAAGGGCAAGGAGGGGAGTCATGGGTTCCTGCAGTGTGCACACCCAAGGCCCAGGGTAAGAGGGAACAGGCAGGGGTCTTATGAAGGGGGCACAGTGCTGAAACACATTCCCTGGGTGGTGTCTCTTGGTACCTGCTTTGCGACTGGGCCCCAGGGAGTGTGAACATAGAGATGAGCAAATGGCCTGGCCTCACTGGAGGAAGCAGTGATGTTGGGAGAGTCTCAGAGATCAAACCACAGAGGACCATGATGCCAGGCTAGAGGACTTAAAGCTAATCCTTTGGCACTGGGGATCCAAAGTGTGTCTTTGAGCAGTTGAATGGTGGAATCAGGTGTAGGTGTAGGGCAATAAGGAGTGCAGCTAGGGCAAGGATAGTGAGAATAGAGAGGAAGGGGCAGGCAGTTCCAGAATGTATGAAGAATTGCAGATTCTTTCAACTGTGTCTGGCCCTTAAGTATAGCAAGGAGATGGGTGGGCAGGATGCTCCCAACATTTCAGATAAACCCAGGATAAACACATGTTCACATTATCTGTAAAGAGAAGCCACCCTACATCTCTCACCCATCTGGCAAAGGTGACACTTAGTCCCCAGAGTCATTCGCAGATTCCTCAGAAGGCCCAAAGAGCCAGTCCTCCAGAAGATGCTGTACCTGAAAGTGAACTGGAAGGAATGAGGTATCTGGAGACAATGGCTAGGAGAGGATTAGGGTCCCACCAGACCGTGGGACAGAACCCAGCCTCCTGCTGCCCCCATACACTGCAGTGCTCTGGGGAGACAGGAATACATTTGCAGGTTTGGGTGTTGGTTGCCCCACAGTACGGGCTGCAGACAAGGAAAGGGGAAACAGTTTTGGCCACTGGGAGGGACTGAAGTGTGATTTCCCTGGGGTGGCATCTGTAAATGAACCTGCATGGGGCTTGCCCCTCCCCCCCCATCTCCCCATTCTGGAATCCACCTGAGAGCGCCCCAACCACACACTCAGCCCCCAGAAGGCAGATGCCCCTGAGGTCTGCAGTGCCCATGGGCTCACATGTGTGGGCCTGTGTGCACCAGGCACAGGCAAGTCCTCCAACTACGGATGCCCAGAGACTCACCCACATGCTCACTGCACATGCTCATGTTCACACATGTGTGGTACACTCCCACTGCACAGCCATAAAGCACAGACTGTGCAGGTATGCATGGGCATTCACCCATATGTGCGTGTGGCTGATCTGCAAGGCCTGGGTTCCCACATCAGTGTGTATGGGAAGGGGGTGTGGTGGCTACCTACTCTCTGCACACCGAAGGGGGCCCCAAACCCTAGGGTCAGGCTGGAAAAATTACTTTGCTGGCTGAAAGTGATGGAAGCTGGCCACCAACATAGAGAAGGAGGAAGCTGATGGCAGAAAATTGAATTTGAAATCAAACCAGGCTCCAAGGAAGAGGTTTGGTCAGAGATGGCAGATGCCAGGATAGAAACCTCGGCATGGGCAAAACAAGGGGAAGCCAGCCAGGAGCCAAAGTGAGGGGCCAGTGCCCTCCTGCACCCTCCTCAGGGAGCCGGCAGGTCCCTGCTGTGTACCGTCTCATTGTTGTGCACAAGAGTAAAACTAAAACCTAACAAAGGTGGTTTGGGGAGCGGGGGAAGTTGAATGCTCACCTGAAGGATTGATGAGTACACGAATGAGTGCCTGTGTTTGGGACATATATATAGTGTCACCATACGCAGGTCACAGATGGAGTCACTGAGAACCAAACGACCTGAGTGCTGTGCTTCTGGTGGGGCTGAAACCTGATTCTGTGTGGCCAGGGCTGGTTCCCGTCCACCTCCCTTGGTCCGTGTCCCTGGCCCACCCTCCCCTCACATTGCGGGAAGATTGGCTGCTTTGGGATGTGTTAACACAGCCAAACAATTAACTGGAGTTGCACAAAGAAAAGGCGGGAGGGGGATGCTCTTGGCAACACAGTCTGCGTAAAGAGAGATGGATGAACTTTCCCACGTCGCAGGCGCCACGGAGCTGACAGTAAATATCAGAGGTAATGATATTGACTTTAAGGTATTATGGCTCCAAATGTCACTTGTGCTTTTCGTTCTCTTTCTCTCTCTTAAGAACAAAAAAACAGTCTCTCTGACTTGATTTACATTTTTCCTTCCTCTGCTTTCCTGTTTCCAGAACAGGCAAGATGCAAACAGCTCTGCATCTCGCAGCTTGTTGTAAAAGAGTTGGGTGTGGCTTCCTTGTTCTTTTCACCCCAAGTATCTTAACATCACTCCCCTCCCCCACATATATGTCCAGTCTGGATATTACCCTCCATCATCTACCCCTCAACTAAGGCTTCTTTCATCCTGCCCACCTGCCCCATCATCTCCATCTCTAAGGTCTCCCCTCCTCCAGGAAGCCCCCACCACTACTGCCTGAGCCCCATCTCCCTCTTGCTCTTGCAAACACACCAGTACATGAATCTTGCAATGCCCCTTCCTAGGGGACAGATCTTGCCTCTACAGTGTCTGAGAGGTCCCCACCCTCCCCTTCTGGATCCCACAGAGTTTAGCCTTTTGGTACATATCTCTTAAATGAGAAATCAGGACGGGACCACCCAGAGGACCTCCAAGGGGAGCACAGGAGATGGGTGGAAGCAGAAAGAAGGAAGGATGATGGGGGTGCCCAGACCAGACAGGGAGGCTCCTGTTAATATTGAAAGAAGAGAATCTTCACAATCAGGCAGGTTTGGGACTCGAATCCAAGTTTTCCATTACCCCAAGGATGCTATTGTTGTCAAAGCCTCAAGGGGGTTTTGGTCCAAGTCCAGTTGCAGGTTGTACAAAGATCCAATTATTGAGACAATGAGGATTGTCAAGGAAGAAAAGAAGTTTTAATTTGATAGACATCTCGTCAGGATGATGAGAGAAGCTGCCTCTGAACAGTCTCTCTAACTGATGGGCCACAGACTTTTAAAGGAGGGGCCAGATACCTTGGGGCCAAGTCATGGTGTAACTCATAAGGCTCCTTGTGCACTGGGGGTAGCTTGTGGGGAATGTTAATCTTGGTGTCAGAAAGTCTATCCAAGGACCTTTAGAATCTCATCTCCTTTGTCTTGCAGAAAACCCACCACTTCTGGGAAAGGACTCAAAAGGTCAAGTCAAGTTGTTAGTTAAGGGAGAGGATTATATAGGGGGTCATTGAAATTTGTTACAACTTCCCCCTCTTTTTAGTTCATTCCCCAGTCTTGGGAAATCAGGATGATAATCTGTCTGCTTTCTGCTGTAATGGGACACAGTTGGGGTGTGAGGAAGGATCAATATGCTTGGCCTATAATCAAAAGTTTTCAGTACATGTTGATAAGTTGCCACCCTCTCCCATTCAAGATGGCAAAGTATATCAAAAGAAATACCCATCACCCTCTGCAATACCTTCTGGGAAATATTGACCCAGTGTTCTCCAGATGGAATCTCCACCATAAAATCTCCCTAGTCATTCCAGAAAACAGTTTTAAGTAGCTGATCCAACAATGAGATAGGTTAGTGGAAAGAAACTGAGAGATTTTAACTAAAAAGTTTGTATTGCCAGGCAAACCAAAAAACCTAAGAGACAGGCTGACACACAGGATATATGTTTTCAGATGTCCCAGGGAATAGGGGTTGTGCCTCAATTGTTTTCTGACCAGTAACTACAGCATACCTAGCTTTGCATTGTCCTTATTCCATAAGGAGCTCCTCATCTGCATCTGATAGGGTCTGATCAGTCAAACTGGGGTGACTAGAATATCTTTGGTCAATGACTTGAATGCAATCACAAACTAGGAAGTGAGAGTCCATAGGCAGCAAAGTGCCTGAACTTAAGGTAAACCCCACTTTCAGAGTTACATTAGGATTATCTAATAAAGTAGCCTGATATTTACCCATCTGGCCACTTGCTGGTAACTAAAAGCCTCCCTTTTGTTCTAGCAGGGTAATACATAATGCATGGTATGAACAGTCACCAGTTGCCCAAGGGTAAACTTTTCAGCTTCCTATAAAATATCATAAATAGCAGCCACCCTTCTCAGACAAGTGGGCCATTCTTTTGTTACTATATCCAATTGCTTAGAGAAATAAGATACAGGTTGTTTATGATCCCCCAAAGTTTGTGTCAATGCCCTGAGTCCAATCCTTGCCTTTTTTGAATGAACAAATCAAAAGGCTTATCAAAAGTCCAAGAGGCCCAGTAAGGGGGCAGTCATTAATTTTTCTCCAATAGCCAAGAAAGCCTCATGGCATTCCCTGGTCCAAGTGTTTCTTTTTCTTTGCCCTTTAAGCAGTTTTGCTATTAGCCTGAGGTTAGGAAACTAAATCTAGAAAAACCTGGCCATATATAAGAATCCTCATAAATGCTTGTATTGCAATTTATAGCCTCTCTCTAATCTGGACTAAAAATCAGGCAAAATTTCCAGATAAAGTGGTAAGGTAAGCCATATAAGGATTAGGTATCATAGGAAGAACATTTTCCTCTATTAGACTTATTGCCTTTAGATATTGAACAAACCAATATTCTTGGGTCCCAGCATTTTTTTTTCTTTATGACCAACAGAATGGAGGTATAATGAGGCATGTCTGACCTCCCCTCTCTTGGCCAGGAACTTAGTTTTAACGCTTTTGTCCTTGGGATTTCCCTTAGCCAAGAGGAGGTTCATTCAGTCAGCAGGGAAGATGCCTAGGATTTTATTTTAGTTTATATTTCCCCCTTTTTGGGGGAATTTTCCAGAGGCAGCATTAATAGCCAAACTTTTCTTTTGCCCTATCATTGCTGGAGTGGTGTCATTACTGAGTCCATCCTTGGTGAGACCCTGTGGCCAAGGGATTTAAAGTCAAAACACTTACAGCCAATTAAATTTACTATGCCAGATGGGAATGGAAGTAGACAAACATTTATCAAAAAAAATTTTTTTTGAGACAGGGTCTTAACTCTGTCATCCCAACTAGAGTGCAGTGGCATCATCATAGCTCATTACAGCCTCCAACTCCTGGGCTCAAGAGATCCTCCAGCCTCAGCCTCCCTAGTAGGTGAGACTACAGGTGTGTGCCACCATGGCCAGCTAATTTATTTTTCTATTTTGAGTAGAGTTGGGGGTCTCTTTATTGCTCAGGCTAGTCTTAAAATCCTGACTGACCTCAAGTTATCTTCCTTCCTTGGCCTCCCAGGCATCAGCACCATGCCTGGCCCACATTTATGAAATTTTAAACATTTATGTTTAGACAACATAAGAGCAAAAAATTCAAATGCCAAAAACAAGATTATAAAATTAACTTATCTATAAGCATCAAGCTACTGTCAGACTCGTAGGAATTTACTATAAAGCATAAGCACTGTTAAAACCATTTGAGCTAAGGATTTTGAGACACTTGTATCGGAATGAACAAACAATATTCTAAACAAAAAGGTTATTAGTCCTGCCTAATTCCAACAATGATAGGAAAAGGAAAGCTTACAGGTAGCTAAACATTCAAATTATTTAGATTTTGCAGATATTTGTCAAAGATGTTAAAAGGCTCAAAACGTTGGATCAAAACAGAAACACTGGCTATTGTATTTGTTTAACCAAGAATGATAATTAGAAGACTTTAACAGAAAAACCTAACTTCTTAAAGCTCATTTTCCACAAATAACCAAAAACCTAATAAGGATAAGATAGAAATTACCTTTATAAAATGTAAGATCTTTTTTCTTAGGCCAGGTACCAAAAGACAAAGAAAAACCTTTTTTACTGTGATTGTGCTTTCTTATGGGAAATCCATTAAGACAGCTCAAAGTCAAACCTCATGAAAAAAAGTACTGGAATTTATCAGGCATAAGATAACTGTGTGTCCAGAGTCATGAGTGAATATTATAGTACACAGGAAACAGGAAACTAGATAACTAATGCCTTGAGAAGGGGAATACACAATTCTCCATACTAGCACAGGGAGATTTTTTTTTGACCATATTTAATGATTCAGGCATATTAAGAAGCTTCAAAAAATTGCTTTCAGACCTTTAAGATAAACAGACCTTAATAGCAAATTTAAATCGGGGGGGGGGGGGGCAGGTAATGGTACAGGACCCAACAAAAAAGTTGAAGGAAAGGGTTATCATCTCACTTGTTCTTTTCTTGCTTATATGTTTAAGTTCTCTGTGGATTCTGGTTATTAAAGATATGTCGGAGACATAATCTGCAAATATCTTCTCCCATTCTGAGGGCTGTCTGCTTGCTTTACTTACTGTGTTCTTTGCTGTGCAGAAGCTTTTTAGTTTGATCAGGTCCCAGTAGTGTATTTCTGAAGTTGCTTTAATTGCCTGGGGGGTCCTCCTCATAAAATATTTGCCCAGCCCGAGAAAGGAGCTTTTTAAAAAAAGATTTCTTTAAAAAGAAGTTTTAGTTTTAGTTCTTGTACTAGTCATGCATATTCATGAGGTAAATGTGATATTTTAAGACAAGCATACAATGGGTAATGATCAAATCAGGGTAATGAGGCTATTTACCATTTCTTTGAGTTAGGTGGATCCCAATCTCTTTCTTTTAGTTATTTTGAAATATGGATTACATTTTTGCCAATTACACTCACCCTGTTGGGCTTTACTTTTGATAACTAGTTTGCTTCTAAGGTTGGTTCAAGACTACCTGTCCGTGAGCTCGTCCTCAAACCTCTACACTTCAGTGTTGTATGAATTGAGGGCTCTGCTGGTATACACACAGCCAGTTCTAGAACTTTTCCTTTTCAGCCATCAACTGGTAGCAGGTATAGTCAAGAGACATTGCCTCCAGCTCTCACTAATTTCTAAGACAGGAGGACAGAAATCATTCTGAAGCCTTGCTTTAGAAGTCTGGGAGAGAAATATTTTTCTCTAACTCTGGGAGAGAATATTTTCCTATCACTGCAGCCTTTGTGTTGTTTTCAAACAGAGTTTATGACAGACCCTCTCTGGTATGGTGAAAAAAGAGGTATTTTTTCCCCTTAGAAAATTCTGTATGACAAAACTTTGGTCACCAGCTTTTTATTGCATTTAGTAAAAGGCTTGATGTCTCATAATTATAAAATAATTGTTGGCAAAAAACCCCCAAACAAAACACAAAAACTCCTGCCTGGGAGAAACTTTGTGAATTTGCCTGGTAACTCCTTTTAGCTATTGATGTTTCAAGCGTCTATGCTGAGGCCATGGGGGATATCGGAAGGATTCTGTGTGTGTGTCTGTGGGGGAAAGGTTAGCACTTCACTTCTAGAAGGCCAATCTGGTGGCAATGTAGAGGATGGTTGGAGGGTCTTATGCCTTGTTTCCATAGTTAGTGCAAGAGATGAAGGTGGCTTCAACTTTGGCAGCAGAAAGAGAAGAGTGATGAATTAAAAATTTATTTTTGATGAATTAAATAATTTATTTATTAGATAGACTCAATAGGACTTAGTAAATTATTGGGTATACAGATTGAAGAACAAAAAGAAGACAAGGATGATGTCAACTTTTCTAACCTGAACAACCTATCACAGGGTGGTGCCATTTCCTGGGGAGCATAGGAGGCCAGAGAGCTCAAGAAGAGGAGCAGGCTAAGGGGAAAGAGTAAATTCTGTTTTCAAAGTGGGGAGCTCACGATGGCTGTGAAATCAAGTGCAGAGTGGAGTTGGACGTGAAACTGCAGAAGTACCAAGCCTGTAAATATAGATTTGGAAGTTATCAACATATAAGTGATAATTTATCCTATGATTTAACCATGGATATTCACCTCTCAATGCACATGGAATGAGGAGTGGACCAAGCTCTCTGAAGAATGCAACATGGTGAAGCTGGACAAGGGGAGAGAAACAGCCAGAGGTGACAGGAGAAGCAAGCAGAGAAGGTGGAGGGGAATGGGAGGTGGAGCGTCAGGATAATGGGGAAGACAGGGTTTCAAGGAGGTGGTAATAGATGTGTCTAATGCAGGATGGGGTCCAGTAGGATGGAGACTGGAGGTCCTCCATGAATTTTGCAAAATAGTTATTACAGTTTATGTGGAACGGAAGTGATGGAGGCCAAATGAGAGTGGGTAGGTAAGTGAGTGGTAGATGGCCCAGTGGCTGGTGTGTGAGGGTGGGAGTTGGAGCAGGAGCTAGAAGGGCATCTATTTCTTCTATTTGTTTTTTAAAGTTCAGAGAAACTTGAGGATATAGATACTACAGGAAATGGTCATTAGAGGGCAGTTAAGCTCTGAAGGGGATGATTAACAGAGAGAGAGTCCCTGGGTTCCAGATCACTAGGGGAGCAATTAGCCTCACAAGAAGGGTGCCTTTTTCCACTGTAAAAAAGAGAAGGAAGGACATATACAAACCAGTAATTTTGGGGGCTGTAAACTTAATTTTCCCTGTCCCTACCTCCTCTCCCAAAGTTCCCTCAGCTTTATTCTCTTATTTGTATATATGTTAAAATATAAGGATTTGTCCAGCTGGACATTTTTCCTTTGTTTTGCAATATCTACTGGCATCTTCGATGACTTAGCTGCAAGTTATGGAGAGCTGGGCATCTGTTTGATAACTTTCTCTTGGAGAAGTGTCTTGGCAGGATGGATCAGGTTCCCATTATTAGGTGGTCAGGAGGGAGCCTTCTGAGCCACGTAAGCCTTTGCTTAATGGGTAGCCAGGAGTTAAGACACAGCTTGTGGCCATACAATGGAATGAAATGCTATTAGGGCCTTGGGCTCATTCATTCAGTGCTCTAATTGGCTGAGCAAATCAGCCACCGACACTAGTCAGCATTTTATACAAGTTGGTGCTTCATCTTTCATTCTTGAAAAAATAGTTCAAGAGCTATTTTCAGCTCATTAAAGGAAGGGAGTCTTGGTTAGTTTTGATTACTTTTTAACTGCACAAACAATTTGAAAGCATGACATATGTAAGACTTATCTTTAGAACATTTTTCTTGAAATTCTTTTAGTTGGCTTGGCTCTAAGTGGGTACATGTCTTAGGGTAGGACCTCCTGGGACAATTGACACTGGAGGTAAATCAATTGATTCTATCTCTGTATAAAAATTGTTGGTGTGTATAAAGTTGAGCTACAAGGTAAAAGGTAACTTTTTGGGAAGAAACACCATAGTGTGGCTGCTCAGGCGTTGGTCAGTATCTTAGGGTGTGTGTGGAGGATAAATACCAATCTCCTGGGGGTATTTCCATTATCACCTACAGATCTACATCCTCTTTCCAACTCCCTTTAGGTAGCTTGGGCTTTCCCCTAAATGTATGGCCCAGGTGAGCAGCCAGATTGTCCGGCCTTGAGGCATCAAAGCCCCTAGGAATACATAACCAGGGGAGGAGATTATTTCTACTTATCATCTCTGGGATTAGAAGAACAGAAAGATTGAAGGGGCAGCCATGGTTTGGGGCTCCTCTCAATGTGACTGAAAGTGCTTAGAAAGTTAAAAAGAAATATTAATGCTTGGTCTTATATGTTCTTATTTGATAGGTCTAGGCTGTGTTCAGCCACTAAGATTTAAAAATAAACTTTCAAGATAATTCTTAACTTAAGAACTGCTGCTCTAGAGCATTGGGGATTTTGAGAGATTATTAGCTAGGTTGTTGATGCAGGGGAAGTACAGATAATGGATGGTTTTTAAAAAATATTATTATTTGGAAGCCATTGTAATATGATAAGCTTTGATAATTTTTTTCAGGGCTGCATTCATGTTTATTTCCTGGAAATCCTTCAGGTTGAAGGATTAACACATCATCATGGTTCACTACATTTGGTGTCCCACACCTCAGGCATATTCAACAGTGCAGTGTGCCATTTGGACAACAGAAAAGGGGCTATCTCAGGGGGAAACAATTTGGTTCCCATGTAAGTAGCCTCAGTGGAGAAGAGGTAAATAAAAGGAATGTACTATTCTAAGGAGTCTAAATCTCATTTTAATAGCACTTGAGCACATGTTATTTAAAGGTAAATTTAGAAATTTCTTTTTGTAGGATCAGAGTTACTGAGCTCAGATCTGGGGACTAGAGCAGGATTCCATGTAAACCCCCAACTTGTATGTCTTTTTTTTTTTTTTTTTTTTTTTTTTTAGAATATTTTAAAATGTTTATTTCAATATTATTACTTGAAAAATATTATTTTAAAGAGGTTCCAACTCCATCCATGTAAAGATGAAAGAGGAAAAGTCTCCATCTTTCTTTAAGGCTCCTTAGTGTTGTTACTAAAACACAATTTTTCCTTTAGTAAACAATCTAGACACGATTTGCATACCATAGAGTTTCTATAATAGTTAACTACATTTGGCATATGATATCCTAATGGAGTGCTTTTTGTTTTTTATAATGGAGATATAACACCTATGACGACACTCAATGCCCTCCATTTCATTCTATTGTCCAGTTATAATCACCACTTAACTTGGATTTGATTTAACTGTTGCTTTTGTTAAGGGCCTTTGTTTAATGTAGTCACTACTCACAGCAAATACAATTATAAGGGGATAAGTAAGTGATAGGTAGCATCTGAGAAAATACTATTGTAATGACAGACAATGGAAAAGCAGGGGAAACAAAGCAGAGACAGAAATGGGGACTAGTTATCAGTGAAGAAATGCCAACAGTAGAAGAATAGTTAAGGAAGCTGAGAATGCAGAAAGGAGAACAGAGAAAACAAAAAGATCCTCATTGTCTGATCCTCACAATGTTGACAAGCACTAAAATACTGCCAGGTGCTGATTTAGACTACTTTTACATAAAGCTTGCAAAAAAGTACACTGTCTTCCCAGCCTACGAAATGTTATTAATAAGTAAGGGCAAGGTCATGGAGGGAAGATGAGACAGAGGTAAAGAATTCAAAAAGCCTTCTCTGACTCTAACTCATACAACCTTAGAAAGAGTGGTTTAAAAACAGGGTTTTGAAACAGGAAATTTAAAAGAATAAGCACATTTGTTTCATGTTTTTTTCTACAAAAAGATTTCCACAAGAAATCCATACTTGCAATATGTATTTCAGTAATTTTAAATTTTGATTCACCAAATAAAGTAGGAGAATTTTGTTTGTATGTTTAATTAAGGCTAGCACCCAATATGATTCAAGCCTTTTGGAAAAATCAAATGTCTCCATGAAAATACAGTGAACAGGTTCTGATAGCAAGTGTCTATATGTGGTAAAAAGAAAGTTTTAACTTTCTAATATTCATAGGTAGGACATAATAGTGGGGGAAAAAAGAGAGATTCCTTCATAAAGAGACTCCAAGAATAATGTTTAGGTTAGGGACTGACCATTATTAGTCTGAGCAGTAGATACATTTTTGGAATGTTTAACAGACATATATCATGACTTGATTTGTGGCTTGGGTTGCAGGTCCTCTTTCCGGGAATCTTTTGCGTGACAGGTCCCAGCATAGCTCACGTTCCTGGAGAGTTTAACAGTCCTCTTCTGCCAGCGTGTCAAGCTACAGGCGTTAGTGCTTGGATGTCAGAGTGAGTGTAGATGACACGCGGAAGATCTGGGGGAGCATGTTACTGAGCTGATAAAACATTTCTTCAGAAATGCTCTGTAAAAGGTAGAAAAAAAAAGTTTGCACTTTTTAAATCACTTACAATTTTTTAAAAGTATTTTAAAATATGGACTTAGTACTAGATACGGAGTGCAATGTGTGAAAATTATCTTTCAAGACTGATGTAACTGCATCACTAAGGACAGGGCTATTTTTCTGGTTACATCCTCTGAGAACTGTCATTTCTGTGAAATAGTAAGTTTGATTGCTAGAAAAACCCCTAGATAGCATTAGTAAACCCAAAGACCACTAACTTTGCTGAAGTCTTTACAGAATACATGCTCATTCTTTACTAATGCCCTTATTTATGAAGCCTTCATACTCTATAGAATATAATGTGGAGGAAAAACAAAGGAAAGGTGAGTTAAGTTTCATTTGGGGGTCAAATAAAAGATTCCTTGGATGATAGATGCTGACATCTTTGACAATAATAGATTAAGTGAAGTGCCCCTATGGCAGTGGTTCTCAACCTTCCTAATGCCGCAAACCTTTAATACAGTCCAAAGGGGTCACGACCCACAGGTCGAGAACCGCTGCCCTATGGCATCAAAACACTTCTCCCCTTAAAAGACAGGAGCAGTTAACATTTTGTGTTACTTTTAGGAGTTTAGGGCAGTGTACCTATCTAAATTTGTGAAAAATAAAATGAAAGAGACTAAACTGGGGTAAAATCTATCCAGATAACACACCTGTGGTACCAGAAATTGCACTGTCCTAGAAATTCCTCCATCCCACGAAGCCATTTCCATCATGAAACCTAAAATAGAATAGATTCTGCTGCATTATGAGTTCCGGCCTTTAAACCTCCTAGTCACATACAGAAATAAACCGAATTTTCACTGTGGGGCTTTGTGTTTTGACATTTTAGGTAGCCATTTGCACAAAGGCCAATGGCTAAGAAAGGCTGAGCCTAAAGGACAGATAAACTTCAGCAATCCCTAATCCTCTGTTCCAAAAAGGTTTAAAATGGTTTTGTCAATATACTCTTACTTATGATTTCTCAAGTCAAATTTAATCTCCATACAATGAAGCTCAAACAAGTTTTCAAAAATTAATTAAATATGTGGCTTTATTTTTTTTATTTTTAGGGGAATAAAAGGCAATGATATTCAAATATCCTTGTATTTCAGAAGGGCTGGAGATTTGTTTATTTCATGACTAGGGAAAGATAAATAAAAAAGGCTGCTGTGAAATTCTTGATAAACCATTTAACTGAGGCACCAGATGACAAGGGTAACTTTCACATTGTTTTTCAGGGTTGCTCTATTATCAATATTTGGAAGGAAATGTAAGTGATTGTTGTTAAATATAAGATTATCCCTACCTTTGACACACTTAAACACAAGTTCTGCTCTTCTTAAGCACCAGGGTATAGTCATTTCCTAAAAAAACAGAAACAAATCATATGTTTTTAATAGAACTTTGTACAATAAACAAAGTCAGATCTTTATTTGTCTATAATGTTGACTATCCATATTGTGAATAGAATAAAGCAACTATTTGCTAATCTCAACTAGATTTCCTCTGGCTTTTAGGCAGTCAACTTCTTCCAGCTATTAGACTATACTTGTGGAATGCAAACTAATTTAAATAGCCCAGTAAATATAATTTTAAAAATACACCCTTAAAACTTTCTAGATAATTAATTCTAAAGACAAATACAAGTGACAAAGAATTCCACCGACTACTCTCAATGTTAGCATGAATAATTCTATTAAATTACATAATATTGCATAAGATAAGCAATAAAATAAAACATTTTTACTAATATAACATGTTATTGCAAAAGTAATATAAATAAACAAATACCCTATCCCAGCCACCTAATAAACCAAATGCACTCATTTTTCTATGTTCCTTTCTAACTTTTGGCCAAATGTGCACACAAGTGCCAGTGTGACAAACAGGTTTATTACTTTAAATTCTACTTTTCACTATCATCAGAATTATATTCCCACGTTGGAAGTCTTCATACTCATAAACTATAAGACATTATTATTTCATTAGGGTGATTTGCAAACTTTCTGGATTTTGAGAGCTTTTACACTCTTAAAAATTACTAAGAAAGCTGGGTACAGTGGTGTGCACCTGCAGTCATAGCTACTAGGAGGCTGATGCAGGAGAATCATAAGCCCAGAAGTTGGACTATAATAGTCTGAACAACACAGTGAGACTTCATCTCTTAAATACATACATACATAAATAATTTCTGAGGACTCCAATGAGCTTCTGTTTATTTTATGTGAATTATATCTCATGATATTACCTTAGAAATTAAAAAATTTAAAACTGAGAAAAAATTAAAAATATTTTCATTAAAAACATTGATATTGTATGTTAATATAACTATCATTTTTAATGAAAAATTACTTTCCCAAAATAACACATTTTAGTGATAAGAGTAGTAATATTTTACATTTCTGCAAATGTCATTAATGCCTGACTAACAGAAGACATCGGGATTCTCATATCTGCCTCTGCACGCCATCTGACACTTGTGCAAGAATAAGAACAAATAAGGCAAATTATGTCTTCCTTACCAACTAGTCATTTTTCAACCTTTGAAGTCAGGGTGCACGCTACTGAAAATTCTATTAGATCATCACTGCGACTGTCTCACATATATAATACATAAAATTTTTTTTTAATATTTAAGGCTATTTACAGCCAAAGCTACTTTAGCTTTTATGACTCAAATTTAAAAATGAAGGTTTCATTCAAGGTATCTGCTCATCTCTGCCTGAACATTATCTGCAATGCCTATCACCCGTCTCCCCGTTTCTCCTCAATCTGTTTCTTCTGCCTCACGTGCCCTTCTCATTAATTCCATCTACTGAAATCTGATCTTCCTTCTTCAGTGTTTAGCTTGCCATCTCTTCCATAAGGTATGTTGTATCTCCCCAGCTATGAAGCATATCTCTATCTTCTGAACTCTCAAAGTATTCTGTTGTTCTTTTATCTCAAAACTACATTTTATTCTGTCTTTTTTGGGGGGGGGAGGGGAGTAGAGGATTAGTTAGAAGATGAAATTTATACTTTCTCTTCTTTATTAAGTTGTGTGCTATCTGAAGGGAGAAAGCACTTTTTCTTCAATTTTATTGCCTTTACAATGCCTTCTCCAATGCTAAGCATACAAATCCTCAAAAATACAGATTACGTTTCCATAGAAATTTTAAAAGAGTGTGCCTTTTTTTCATAGCCAGAAATAAGAGTTTGAGAGGAAACTACTTTTTAAATTTGTGTGCAAGACACTTTAAGACTGATAAATAAAAGGTAGGTGCATAGTGTTTAGTGAGCTAAAAAGCAAAAAATTCTCTTTTCCAAGGTTCTGAAGTTTCTAAAAATGACTAGATATTTTAACTTTAAATTATATTTACAACACGTCTCAGTTTCAAAGTTCACTGAAAGGAAGAATGTTTCCTTTTAACTGGAAAGGCTGTGTTGTAAAGCCACAGCGCTTTATGGGAGTACACACCTACAAGGAAGGACAAGAGTTTGGCTTTTTGTTTTGTTTCTCTCCAGTTAAAAAAAAGATGTACAAAAAGAACAAGGTGACTAAGAAATGTCTATAGCTGTGAGACAATGCTGATTGCTCTGAAAACTACAATAATAATGTCTTATGTTTAAATGGTGCTTTATAATATACTTTTTAATCTCATGAAAAATAACCTTTATAAATTAAAAAAAGATGGTCAGAAAGGTACAGTGAATTGCTCACTGTCACGAGACAGCCCGAGGCTTGCATTTTTACTAACAATGTCATTTGATGAGCAAAGCCTTTGGATTTTGATGAAGTACCATTTGTAGAGTTTTCCATTTATGGCTTATTCTTTTGACTCTTAGCAAATCTGAACCTGCTTAACTTGATGTCATCAAGGTTTGAAGTTTTCCTCTAGAGCTTTGTAGTACTAGCTCTTTTGTTTAGGCCTTTGATCCATTTTCAGTTCATTTTTTTGTATGGTATAATGTAAGGGGTAAAGCTGTTTTCTTCTATATGAAAATCCAATTGTTTCGGCATCACTGGTTGAAAAGACTACCTCTCTCCTCATTGCATTGCCTTTGCATCTTTGCTGGAAACCTAATGATCAAATATGTGTACATTTATTTGTGGATTTGCTATTTTGTTCTTTTAATTCACAGTCTATTCTTCCGTCAGTATTACATTATATTGATTACTATAGCTTTATAGTGGGTCTTGAAATTAGTTGATATAAGTTGTCCAACTTCGTTCTTTTTCAAACTTGTTTTGCTATTTAGGTCCTGTGTATTTCCATATAAATTTCAGAATTATCTTGTTAATACCTTCAAAATTGCCTTATGAGAATTCTGATTGGGATTTAAATCTGTAGATCAACTTGAGAACTGATAACTATACTGAGTTTTCCAATCCATGAACACAGTTGTATATTTCCGCTTACTTAGGTCTTTTAAACATTTCTCTCAGCAATGTCTTACAGGTGCTAGGTCATATTTCACAGCATCTTATTCCTTGAAGACATTTGAAATGTATTTTCAGTTCTTTAAAAACGAATTATTATATGATCTTTGTCTCATCATTTCAGTGCTTTAAGTCTTTATGTTATCCATTTTTGTGTTTGGTTGTTTTTGCTGTTTCTCGTTCATGGTGTCTCCATCTCCTAAGGGCTTATTTTTCTTTCAGTTATGTTAAATATTTTATTCAATAATCACATGTAAAAATAAAAACTAAAGAACAACTATTTGTGTCATCTTAACATATTACTCTAAGATATATCACTTTTTGAAATGCCATAGTAATAATCAGAATCAAGGAATTAGTACCATTTATATTATTTTAATGAAGCACTCATTTTTATATATAAAAATCATTTTGTGAGTTACTTACCTTACAGTTTATAATTTATTGACATCTATTATTTTGAATTATTTCAGGCTAATATCAAAGCTAAGCACCATCAGTCACATGAGGATATTGATGTGAACTGTAAAGCATAGAGCTTTTTTTTTTTTTCTTTGAGACAGATTCTTGCTGCCCTAGGTAGAGTGCAATGGCATCATCATAGCTCACTGTAACTTCAGACTCTGGGGCTCAAACAATCCTCCCGCCTTAGTTTCCTTAGTAGCTGGGACTACAGGTCACACCATGACACCTGGCTAATTTTTCTATTTTTAGTAATGACAGGGTCTTACTCTTTCTCAGGTTGGTCTTAAACTCCTAAACTCAAGCAATCCTCTCGCTGTGGCTTCCTAGAGTGTTAGGACTGCAGGTGTGAGCCACCCCTCCTGGCCTAGCATGAGGGGCTGAACAAAAGGATACAGAATATATATTATACCACTGCATTAAAATCAGGTAATGGTAGCACAAGTCAGAATAGGGATGGTTCTAACAGTACGACTAAAAGTAGATGAGTGGGGAATAAAACAGTCAAGCCCTGTTACCCCATTTGTCCAGTGATCATCACATTTTATCCATTAATACCATGCTTTCTTGCTTTTTGTATATGTGTGGTTCATGGTGTAGTCTAAAGCAAATATCTAGGACAAATTAAGAATTTCACATTTTCAGAACGATGTGAATTAATGACAAAGTCTCACCAATGCTATTTAGAGAATACACCAAAATACTAGCTCCTGGAAGGATCTCAGCATACATTTGAAGTGACAGACATATTTTAAAAATCAATTTAATTTTCAGATGACATAATTTCTTATATTCAGTTTAACTTAACACTGCTTAGCACCACACAAATCTAAAAGGAAATGCGAGATAGCTGGATGGACCTGCCGTGCAGGTGTACACACACACACACACACACACCCCTGACCTGTTTTTGAATCTTCCATATGCCTTCATTGGGATTCTGTCCCAAGATTAAGGCAGATACTTGCCAGCTCTATTATCTTGTTATTTTGTCTCTGATTAAAACTAATACCTAAAAAGAATAGCTTGGGGTACTTAGAAAAGGTGAACCATAAACTTCAGAAATCAATAAGGTCATAAGAAGACATGACTTACTGAATGTCACAGTGGGTTGCCGGCCAGCAGTTTCACAAAGAGCTCACTTCTGGAAATAATTTTTTTTTTGAGATATAGTCTCGAGCTGTCCCCCTGGGTTGAATGCCATGGTGTGACAACTCACAGCAACCTCAAACTCCTGGGCTTAAGCCATTCTCTTGCCTCAGCCTCCCAAGTAGCTGAGACTATAGGTGCCTGCCACAACACCTGGCTTTTTTGTTGTTGTTGCTGTTGTTGTTGCAGTTGTCATTGTTGTTTTAGCTGGCCCGGGCTGGTTTGAACCTGCCAGCCTCACTGTATGCGCCCGGCGTCCTACCCACTGAGCTGTGTGCTGCCTGGAAATAAATCTTAGTGTACAGTATGCAGTAGATGGGATATATAACATAGTAGGTCAGGTAACAGTACATGAAATTTAATCATGAGATCTAAGTAATGGAAAAATGACTACATCTTAGTGACAGGCCTGTGAGAAAGCATTACTAAAGAAATTGACTGAAGAAACTGAATGGATCACGTGAAACACTAGGCTTTGAAAATGAGGCAAAAAATTGGGCCCCATTTTACAGTTTATTTATTTATTTTGGAGACAGAGTCTCAAGCTGTTGCCCTGGGTAGAGTGCTGTGGCATCAGAGCTCATAGCAACCTCCAACTTTTGGGTTCAAGCGATCCTCTTGCCTCACTTTTTCTATTGTTGTCATTGTTGTTTAGTAGGACCGGGCTGGGTTCAAACCCATCAGCCCTGGTGCATGTGGCTGGCACCCTAACCACTAAGCTATGGGCACCGAGCCACTTTACAGTTTAGACGGTTAAGTGGCACTGCACACAGAAGAGATTCTAAACCTGTTAGATTGAAATTAAAATCTCAATTCTGATTATAGTTAAGGTAACACTTTTTTTTCCTGATATTTAAATTGGAAAAAATATATTATTATAAAGGGAAATTACAAACATATTTCACTTATAGATGAGGATGCAATATCCTAAACAACATATTAACAAGTTGAATTAAAAATTATTGTTCAAATAATGTACTTTGGTCAAAATTAAATCCAATTTATGTGAGAAAGTTAATCACTGGGCCAGGCATGGTGGCTCACGCCTATAATCCTAGCACTCTGGGAGGCTGAGGCAGGTAGACTGCTTGAGCTCAGGAGTTCAAGATCAGCCTGAGAAAGAGGAAGACCCAGCCTCTTAAAAAAAAAAAAAAAAAAAAAACATAACCAGGCATTGTGGTAGGCATCTGTAGTCCTAGATACTCAGGGAGGCTGAGGAAAAGGATTACTAGAGCTCAAGAGTTTGAGGTTGCTGTGAGCTATGATGCCATGGTACTAACTCCCAGGTCATTTGAGACTCTGTCTTTAAAAAAAAAAAAAAAAAAGATGTGTAGTAAAGTTAATGGCTACTCAACTTGAATCTTCTGATTAGGATAAAATTGAACTACAGAGTTAGAATGCATTTTTAAGTCTTCATTGTATGTCTTGGAAAGTAGATATAAAAATTATTTACTGAGTTTATACTAATGTGGACGATTCCAAGATTATGTGTATTATTTACTTCTTAATTATGCACCTCTGAGCTGTATGAATCAGTTTCACAGACACTATCAGAAAGCAAGACATAGTCTGGTTTTGTTTCTTATTTTTTATATTCAGAAACAACAAGAATGGGTACAATTACTTTGAAAAAGTATTTGGCTATTATCTACCAAAGCTAAACATATATATGCTCTGAGATTATCCTGAAGTATATTCCCAACAGATAGGTTAAAAAGTATCTCTGAGAGTGTTCACAGTAATACTAGTCTTAATCAAAACCTGGAAAACTACCCAAATGTCCATAGCAGTAGTGGAATAGCTAAATAATTGTGATCTAATCACACATGGAATAAAATTTATAACAGTGAGAATAACTCCATAACCACACACAATAACATAGACCTCACAGACATATTACTGAATGAAAGAAGCCAGATACAAGATAAACCACAAAAACAAGTCTAACTGATCCATGCTTTCTAGTGTGAAAAAAATATTTACCCTCAGGGCAGGCCTGTGGTTTAACTGACTGGCAGGGAGCAAAGGGGTAGCTGCTGGGGTACTGGTACAGTTCTGTTTCACGGTCTAGGTATTGGTTATACGTGTCTTTAGTTAGTGAAGATTTGAGCTGTATACTTACGAGTACTTTTCTATATGTATATTACATGCCACTAAAAAGTTAAAAATAAACAACAAAATCTTCCTTAACAATAATTATAAAACAAACCCCACTAAACCCTAATTTAACAAGTTAATAGCAAAACAAAAAAGGAAGTCAGAAACTCAGTATTCTTTGCTTGTAGCTTCTGTCAGCTTCACTCCAATACTACCGTATCCTCAGATCAGAAAAATCTGTTGTGATAAAACCAGTATGTTGTTCTTCTGTCTAATTATTTTTTTCCATTTTTTAAAAAACTGCAATTAATTTCTATAGCTCTTTTAGCTATCACAGGACACGGACTGTTCAGACATCATCATTATCTTGCACACACTAAAACATGCTGAGTGTACAGCAATTCTGTTTGTTAGGGGAAGAAAAACACCCGAAAATGTTTTGGGATCCTTGACCCAAAGCTAAAATAAATATTACCTCTATATCCTGGGTAGTGTTGTCTGAGTTTGTAGAATAAACTTCTTGACCTGAATGGATGTTTAAATACACCAAATAAGAGAATCATGGCTCAATATACTTTTGTGAATTAAATTGGACACTTTGGAAAGAAACTTAATGTTCTGCAGCTGGCTGTTCCAATTTAAAACATGTAACTTTTGTAACACTGTGGGAGAGGGAATGCTAGTAGTATCAGATGTCTGGAAGTAAATCTGAACTTGGTGACTTTTAGAAACACTGTTTTTGAGGTTGTTTCCCACCTACATATAACCATTTTTATAAACTGGTTAACCAGGAGGCCAGCTGCAGGAATGTTTGGATGTTTCCTTGTGGCAGGAATCCATCATAAACTTTGTTACTCCCCAAAGATTTTTTTTTTTTTTTTTTGCAGTTTTCGGCTGGGGCTGGGTTTGAACCTGCCACCTGCAGTATATGGGGCCAGCGCCCTACTCCTTGAGCCACAGGAGCTGCCCTCCCCAAAGACCTTTTTATAGATAGACTAGTGATGATAACTTAATAGCTAAAAATTCCTGATGAAACTAAAACTTTATTAAGGTATAATGGAAAATAAATGTGGTTTGTCCATCTCTTCTGATACCATATTAGGTATATAATATAGCATCTTCATAAATCTTTTCGTAAATAACTTCTAATAATCAGTGATTAAACTTCCTAATATTCACAATTTGTACTTACCAGTCATCACTTTTGCTTTTTTAAAAATGTCTCCTCAAACAAACAAACACAGGGCTGCAGATACGCGTCCTTTGTCACCAGGTTGACCTCTAGCTCTCCCTAAGGACGGGTTGACACCCATTTGGTTTGAGGCTCCTCTGTCCCTCCAGACTATTTGAAGTTGAATTTTAATCTTTGTTATTAAAGTAGAACCTCACAGTTGACCTACACTGACTACCTCAAGTTGACCTAATTTTCATAGACCATGCACCACACGTACAGTATGTCTAGTTTCTTATGTTGACCACCTCTGTGACTAGTTTGTTATAGTCCCTTGGTGATCAACTTACAGAGGTTCATATTTCTACGACTTATTCCTTCTAACCATTTTTATGTGGGTGAAGGAATAAAGCACGAGGGAAACTGGTTTTGGAAATAGACATTTTAAAATTAAATTATGGTACATAACAAAATGGACGAATGATTATATCTTAATTGTAGAAGCCAATATTTGCAAAAGAGCATCCTTGAGAAGATGTTGCACCAAGCTCTTTGGTCATCTAGCATCTCTATTTCCTATTAATGTCTACTCAGAGAATGCAAACTAATTTTAATGTTAGCCTAAGTCAAACATCTAGGTGGAGGTAAATCTAATGCTACTTAAGGCAAAAAAAAGGAGGTGGAGGAAGGGGGGAGGAGCAGAAGAGAGAGAAGAGGAGGAAGGCAGAGAAGGAGTGGGGCAGATACCATATCCAAAGCTAGTTTACCTACTATAGGACAAGCCCACAATCTTCTGAACATAAGCAGTTAACAATTATTTACTGCTTTGTATTATATGTCACTCAATTTTATTAACCAGGTTAAGAGATGTAAAGTTTCTTAGTTAAAAAAAAAGTCTTTAAAACGTAAAATGGATTATTATAAAATGTTAAGGGCTAACATATTCATAAAATTATGGGACTTCTTTTTATCAGCTTACCTCTGACATATCATGCACCAGCAAGAGAGGAATGCTTATTGTAGTGATATCATGGGTACAGCATACTTTGAGTATATTTCGGAGTCCCATAATTGCAGGATCACGAGCAGTGATGTTTCCTGATTTCACATTGTCATCCACACAAAGATGGAAAGCAACATGGATTTCTGAGAGATTAGAATGCCGTGTAATGTAAAATTCTCCTATGAACAACAAACATGATCAAGATTTTCAAATGCATACATCACGCTTTTAAGTCAACAGACTTTAAAACTAACTTCAACTAACTTACGGAGCTCAGGAAGCAACTATATGATACTGCTCCTTACTTCTTGGAAAGAATAAACTTAAATAACTGTGGACAAAAAAGGGAAACAGTGGACAATTTTGCAATAGGTTCATAAATTGGTATGAAGCAGCTACCAAATATTAAGTCAGTCAAGTGAATACTAATCATCTTTATTTTCATGTAAATGCTCAAATGTCAAACTTAACATGTAAGAACATTTTTTCCATACCCTAAATCTGCTCTTCCTCATCTCAACTTATGGAAACAATTTCTGTCCAGTTAGTTACTCAAGACAGAACTACAGAGGTTGTCCTTAATTCATTTCTCTCCCTTAATGCTTACTTTCCCATCCACAACCCAATCTACCATTAAATATTTTCAGTTCTATCTCCAGAATATCTCAGTCTGAGCTTGCTACATTTATTACTGTCCTCCTGGCTCACATTACCATCATCTTTCACCCAGGTTTCTGTAATAGTCTCTTAATTGATCTCTTTGTTCCCAATCTTGCCTTGCTACAGACCATTTCTTCACTGCAATCAAAGTGAATTAAATATAAATCACATTATATCATTCTACTTAAAATCATCCAACAGGCTCACACTACAGTATTGGAAAGAAATCTAAACTCCTCACTGTGGTCTAAAAGGCCTGATGATCTGAACCCTGCCTTTCTCTCCAGAGCCTTCTTGTCTCACCTTGTCTTTTATGGAGCAGCCACAAAGGCTTTGTTTAATTCTTTAAACGTGCAGAACTTGCTCCCAGTTCAGGGCTGCTGCCTTGAGGGCTTTTTTCCAAGATCCTCACAAGGCTGACTTCTTTTCATCAATCACATTTCAGATTGAATGTCACATCCTTAGAAAGGTCTTTCCTGACTATCCCATCTAACGATGAATTCTCCCACCCTTCACTCATTCTCTTTGACATTATTTGTTCTATTTTTTTCTTTTGAGACAGTCTTACTGTGTTGCCCTCGGTAGAGTGTCGTAACATCGCAGCTCACAGCAATCTCAAACTCTTGGGCTTAAGTGATTCTCTTGCCTCAGCCTCCCAAGTAGCTGGGACTATAGGTGCCCACCACAATGCCCAACTATTTTTTGGTTGCAGTTGTCACTGTTGTTTGGCAGACCCAGGCTGGGTTCAAACCCACCAGCTTTGGTATATGTGGCTGGCACCCTACTCACTGAGTGATGGGCGCTTCCATTTGTTCTGTTTTCTTCTTGGCACTGACACTCTGGTTTATGTACATTTTAAAGAGACCACTCTGTATGTGCCATAGTTATCAGGATTTTTTCTATCTTATTTAATGTTCTATCTTTAGCAAATATAATGGACCTGGCACATAGGAAGTACTTAATAAATAGTTGTTGAACAGATAAGTGAGTATTTTGGACTGAATGCTGGAGTAGTTTTTCTCAAACCTTGAAATCCATGCTAACTGTAATCACTCCTTTTTCCATATTACCCCAACAGCTAGGAAAAATCTCATCAGTTTTTATTTTCTGTCAATATAAAGAAATCAACTAAAAAACACATAAAGAATATATTTTTTACAAATACACATGCTTCTCTGAAAATTCTGATATGTTATTCTAGAAAAGGTTTGTTCATCTCTACTTTTCCACTATTAACCCCTGCCCTCACACATTCTGTCACCCTTGCTTCAACATTGTTGTCTTAGAATTTTTACCAATTAACATATGGTATATTTAAAAATAGCTAACATACTTTGGCACTATTTAACATTTCTAGTTACTAGTATACCTAAGCTGTACCTATAGATGCCTCTAACAGACCCTGGGTTAGCGGTTCTCAACCTGTCGGTCACGACCCCTTTTTAACAATGAAAAAATACATTGTGGCATTAGGAAGGTTGAGAACCACTGCCCTAAGTAAAGGTCTTTTATTTTTATTACCTTGAATAAGATAAAGGAATTAGATAAACAGAGAAAAAATTTAAAGAAAGAACAGTGACAGAGATACCAAAATAAATTGAATAAAGAGAAAGTAAAAAGAAAACTGTCGGGCAAAGAATAGTAGTTTAGTTACAATTTCCCATGAAAGTACTGAAGAAACCCAGTGAACTATAGGAGACAGTATCTTCCGGGGCCCAGTGAAGTGTATTACCTCCTAAATGCTTACTGATAATTCAGATGATGAAAGACATAGCTTTAAATATGGGCTGTGGTCCAGCAGTGTGGCAGGATGACTCAGTACACAAGTCAGGTGTTCCTAATCCCAAAATTGGCATTGCTTTCTTTGACCTTAAATGACTTGTTTCTGGGCCTTATTTTACCCATTAATAAAATGGGGATCATGGGGCTGGCAGTAGTAATCCAATTACTATGAAATAGTAATAAAAAAATTAGATTGGACATTAAGAAGATCTGGTCTCTAGCACTGATTGGCTGAGCAATCTTGGGCAAATCAATTCAACTTATTGATACACTTTACTTTGTGTATAAAAAGGAAGAAACAAGGCCTGATTGCTTTTCCCATGAGGTTGTCAGGAGAATCAGATATCAGGGGTCCTCAAATTACAGTCCGCGGGCCACATGTGGCAGTGTGATTGTATTTGTTCCTGTTTTGTTTTTTTCTTTAAAATAAGATATGTGCAGTGTGCATAGGAATTTGTTCATAGTTTTCTTTTTTAAACTATAGTCCAGCCTTCCAATGGTCTGAGGGACAGTGAACTGGCCCCGTTTAAAAAGTTTGAGGACCCCTGATAGGTCATCATAAAGTAAACCACTACTGACTTAAAGTATGTAAATAAAACAGTTTATCTAATTTAGAAAAGTAAAATAATTTATGATTTAGTTATTTTTTCACCTTCCATAAATATCCTGATTATGTAGGCATTCTTTAACTACATGGAAATTCAGAAGCAATTACAATATCTAACTGAATAGTTTAACATTCCTTTTCTAATTCAAATTTATGACATATCTTGATTTGGTGATAAGAAAGAAACAGGCTTTAGAAAAGGGAATAAGGAAAAAAATAAATATAGCAATAAAAAGTTTAAAAAAAAGACATTAATTAGTACCTTCAGAATAGTAATAAGACTGGCACATTTTAAGAAAGCCACAAAATATGGATGATTTAAATTATGGATCTATGAAGAAAAAAGAGAAATATAATAAATCCTTCATTGAAGGTATTTTTAGCTGAAGAGGAGGATGGTTTCCTGCCCCACAAAGTAAAGGAAACAGACTGTGGTGATTCTAACATTATCCATATCTGAAGGTGGGAGGAAATTCAGAGGGTGATGATCACAAGCTGACTGACTGGGTCCGACAAGAAGAATACCAGAAATGGGTATGATATTCACTTGGATAATGGAATATGACCTGCATTTTGAAGATCTGGGGAAGGAAATGTGAGACTACCTTAAAGGGAATAGAAAGCTGTATCAAGAGAAGGCTATTTCTGAAACTGCAAAATTTACCATTTAGTTAACAAGAACTTGATACTTAGAAAGTACACAAACAGGCCACCCTTCTAAGGCCTGGTCATATAAATGTGACTACAGGTCATCAGATTGAATTCAATCAAATGAGGATTGAGAGACTGAATTTCTGGTTGTTAGATGACATGTCCAAGAATAAAAAAGGAAGTAAAAGAAATGGAAATCAGAACTAGGTAAGGTAAAATGAAAATAAGATTCTAAAGAAAATGACCCATTTTCTTTCCCTAAGTTCAACTATTTACATCTCTATGTACTATTGTTTGTATTTCACTTCATCTTAGTACATGACCAAAAAGCATATTATTTATATTTCAGAGTAAAATTTATTTCTTGGTTCATTTCTTAAGAAACTAAGAAACAATATATAAAAGGAAATTTGAAAATAGCAAATAATGATAAAACTTATTGAATTGCTTCAGTAATTTTTCTTGTATATATCTAGAAAAAAGTCGGTACCAGTACATGAATAAAGTTTTACACTGGAGAACATCTGTGAAAGTCTATTATATAGATACATAATGTTGTTTCAAAATGATTTAAATGACAATCGTCTTATAATGTACACCATAAGAATTTATGTCTTAAATCTATAATTTTAGTATATGTGATTATAAGCAAATAGCATTTAAAATAAAATAATACTTACCTGGTAAAATATTTAAATAGTTTCTTTCAGCATTCTTAGTCTTATCATCACTTCCTCCATTTTGGTTTCCAGAGTCTGTTCATAACATAATACAACATGGAAGAAAATAACAACACATAAAAACACATCATTACTATTGCCAACATAATAACAACAATAGGAAAAATTTATAAAAGGCCTCTATGTGCCAGGCATTCTGCTGTATGCTTTACATAGACGGTCTCATTTAATTCTTACAACTTCCCTATAACCAGAACCCTATGAGGTAACTACTACTAACTTCATTTTATATATGAGGAAAAAGAGGCATACATGGGGGTTAACTAATTTAAACAAACATGTACAGATAAGTGGTAGAACCAGGTCTTGAACTCACATACTCTGGCTCTAAAGCCTAAGACATGCCAATACCCTATTTCTCATCTGAGAGGTGCAGGGTACTAAGTTAACTACACATAAAATAACTTCATTAGATAGTTGTAGCATGGCCATCTTTATTTTTAGAATCCGACTCACTGTTTTGAAATAACTTGTCCAGGACTATAAACAATGGCTAGTGACACCAGGAATTGCTTTATATTCAGCTCATTCCTAAAATTTATTTCTTATCTAATACTGTATGTGCATATACAATTAATTTCAAGCAGATACGTGAAACTATTTCAAATGGAACTTTTTTTTCTGCTTTTTTATTTGAAGGCATGATATTTCTTAGGAAGAAATGTTGGCAAAGCAAGAAACATTATGATTGAACATATATTATATTATTAAGATTGAACACAAACTATTTTACATAAATACATTTATTTTCAATAGAAGATATATCTGCATTTTATAAGAATTATATAGAACTTACAAATGCAAAATAAATATTAGCCTTCAAAGTAGCTAGCTTTAAAAGGTATATATTTATTCCAGTTAAGTTAAAAACTATTTCAGAATCCAGTTTGAAATTGTCTTTAGTATCAGAAAATCACATGAAAACAGACCTTCAAATGAGTAAACTGTAAATGCTAAAATATTATCATGTCAAAAGTGATCTGAATAAAAGTTAACTGTCTAGCATCTACTTTGATATCATGCCTTGTAAATGCACATATTTTATAAATCAAGAGACAAGCACAGAGGGAAGGCTCTGTATTGCTAAAATCTATATTTAACGCAACATTCCATTTATAATACAGAGCCATATAATTGACAGGCTTTGAATAAATGCCTGATCATAGCACAAGTGACAAGCCAGGATAAATCAGAACTCTAATTTTGTTGACATGAGATATGAACAAACAGAATCCCTATTAAGGAAACAAGAGCACGTAGTTCATATCCACTCCCCACTTCATGTTTTAACAGTAATACTCTGTTTAGTAATACCAAGAAGATGGTTGTTTTTATTTTTTAAAAAGTATTACAAAGTGCACAAAACCAGTTTGAGTTTATATCATGAACCAAAGAAATATAAACATGCTAATATAAGTAGCACAGTGAGAAACACAATGGACTGTCTTAGAATAGGTACTTGCATATCAAGATGTAAACTTGCAGAAAAAATACATAGGCATGCACAGAAAAGACAGAGAAAGTATTTTCACAAATCTCTTCTGTAAGTACATGCAGATTCCTCTATGAAAGTTGTCTTTTATAAACCTACTTGCATCACTGACTCAAACCACAAAGTAGCTGCTTGAACAAGAACAAAATGAAACGATGACAGACACACACTGCCTTAGCTGCATGTGGTTTAAAAACTTCCTGTCATTTACTGCATACTTTCTATCTCATGTAAATATACTTAGAATCCGCCCCTTTCTCCCAAACCTGTCATGATCTCCATCTTTAAGCTTTTAAGTCACTACTAAGAATAATATTAAAATGTCTGTGATCATCATTGCCAGTCTAAATGAGATGGAGGAAGATGGTAGAAGAATAAGAGGACATAATAAGATTTTCTAAATGGTCCTTTGTTAGGATATACAGTAAAACTTCCACAGTTGACCATCTCCTTAAGTTGAACTAATTTTCATAGACCGGACATACAACACATGTACTTGTCAGTAGGGAGGCCTAGGTCCTTATGTTGACCACCTCCATATGTGAACTGGTTTGTTATAGTTCACATATAACTATGGGGTCAACTTACTGTACTTCTCTACTGATTTTTAACACTTAGCCTGGTTCTGTCATATATAACACATATCGCCACAACAAAGTCACTACTACCTTTAGTGGAAATATAAATTGGTGGGACCGATATACAGAATGATTTCTAACACAATCAAAACTATAAATGTATGTGCCCTTAAATCCAGGAACTTAGCTTTAAGAATCTCTTCTGTAGACATGCTTATTGCTCACAACACATGTGCAATGATTCATATGTAAGGTTTTTCATCATTACTAGGCATTACTATTTATAATAAAAAATTAGGAGTAGATTAAATGTCTACCAGCAAGGGACTAATTATGGGATATCTGAACAGACTACTATGCAACAGCAAATAAGTAGAGGTGATAGGAAATGATCTCCAAGATAAATCACTTAGTGAAAAAGGTGGAGCACAGAATAGTGTGTGTAGAAAGCTTCTGTTTGTGTGAAAAATGGAAATACATAAATATACATACATACATGCTTATAAACAAATATCTGTCTGAAGGGTACACATGAGATAGAACTGGCTGCCTCTGAAGAGGGAAACTGGATGGCTGGAAAACAGACTTGAGAAAGCTTTCACTGCACGCTCTTTTGTACAGTTGAAGTTGTGAATCTTGAAAACATTTCCTTTATTTAAGAAATAATTAAAAATACATGAAATATTAAGGAAACTATAGAGAATGCTAATCAAGTTAAGGCTATCAGTTAAGCTACTTTCTAGCTTCAGGAAAAAAGAGGAATTTACATGGGAGAGATGAATAAAGGTATTAAGCAAAGATGCAACATCTGTTTGCCACTAAAGTACACCAAACACATGCACATAATGGTTTCTTTTAAACACTGCAGTAGTAGTAAATTTTTTAAAAAAGCATTCAAAGTACCAGAAGCAGATTTAAAGGTTTGAGCAGCCCTAATTTGAAATCTTGCCATATTTTATTTCCTGGGCACTAACATCAAGTTTTTATAAGAAATAATAAAACACTGTATATGCATTCAAGCCAGACGAGAGTGTGTATTGTGGTTTTATGTCTGTATTATCAAATGAAATGTAGGAAAAACAACATACCTTACAAATACTTTAAACAACTATTATCCTAACATGTGACACCTAACTAAACAAACTTACAGTACCAATTAAAAAACTACTTTTTAAACTTTCATTTTTCAATTTAAAGAACTGTAATTTGAGTCAGAGTTTTTTCTTTTACCTCTCTTCCTTTAATTCTTTTTCTATTATGGATAGAAAGTTTCTGAAGAAAGATGCAAAAATTAGAAATAAAACTATCTGATGATCCAGCAACCCACTTTAGGGTATATGTCCTGAGGAAACAATATTAGTATCCCGAAGAAGATATCTTCATTTTGGCATTATTCGCAATAGCCAAAATATAAAAGCAGCCTGAATGTCCACACATATGGACATTCTATACCCCTAATAGAATATTATTCAGCCTTCAAAAAGGAAATCCTGCCATTTGCAACAACATGGATGAACTTGGAGGATATTATGCCAAATGAAATAAGCTAGATACAGAAAGACAAATATCATACCATCTCACTTACATGTGGAATCTAAAATAGCTGAACTCACAGAGGGTAGAACGGTAGTTACCAGGGATAGGGGAAGGGAGACATGGGGAGATGTTGGTCAAGGGGTATAAAGTTTTAGTCATGCAAGATGTATAAGCTCTGGAAATCCAATGTATAAACAATGTGATTATATGTAACAATATTCTATTGTATACTTGAAATCTGTCAAGAAGTTAGACTTTAAATGGTCTTACCACACATGCAAAAAAAGTGGCAAATATTGGCAGGGTATAGTGGGAGGCTGTGGTGAGAGCATTATTTAAGCTCAAGACTTCAAGACCAGCCTGAGCAAGAGACCCCCACTTCTACTAAAAATAGAAATATTAGTCAAGTGTGGAGGTACACACCTATAGTTCCAGCTACTTGGGGAGGCTGACACAGGAGGATTGCTTGAACTCAAGAGTTTGAGGTTGCAATAAGCTGTGATGAGGTCACTGTACTCTGCCCACAACAACAGAGTGAGAGTCTTCTCCAAAATTTAAAAAGAAATGGTAACTATCAGAGGTAATGGATATGCTAATTATATAGCTTGAGTTGATCATTTTATATTATATATGAATAACAAACCATCATCAAATTGTATATATTAAATATATAATCTTTCCTTGTCAAATATACCTCATTAAATTAAAAAAAATTTCCTGTAAATTTCCTAAATAGTTAGAAGAGATATTCTATTATGGATGAATACCATTGTATTATGGAGAAAAACCAGTCATTCAGGCTGTAATGATATTTTAAAAAAGAACAGCCAAAACCTTCTTATATAACTGACATCATGCTACTTTAGTCAAAGATGTTACATAAAAGTATATATTTTGTGCTATCTTTTACTGAATGATTTCAAAACACTCTGTAGTAATGATTATGCTCATTTAAGATAAAGAACTTGGAGCAAAAAGTCACTAACTTTCCACTGAGTGCCTATAGTCACAGTACAACTATAAGACTGAAATTTAAAAATAGTGTTCACTAAGAATCTTAGAGAAAATCATCACCCCCAAAGAAATTAAACACAGAATTCAATCTTCTAAAGATATTCAATTTTGTTTTTAATTTCTTCCTTATAACTTGCACCAATACAATTTTCCACATGATTTTAATGACTTGTATGCCATTAAGAGAGTTTGGAAAGTAAAACTTTTAGAAACTTGAGTTTTACCCACCATGTGATTCTTTCAGCTTACTCCTGCGCTGGGTCCTAGCATAAAGCACCACCTGTTGCACAACTTCTAGTTGCTCTTCAATGCGGGGAAAATGGAAATCAGTACATTCTTGGCAAACTGTGGCAAAATCTAAGGGATCCAAAACATTAACAAACTTCTAAATGTGAAATATCAAATATTAAATATTTACTTATAAACAATGAAATCTAGTAGGAACAGAAAATATAACTCACAAGTATGATTTCTTGCATTTGTTCTTTCAATAATTATGCTTTAAGTTAGGGTATAGCAATTCTGTTTTAATCGAAAACTTAACCTCTCAATCACTTAAAAGAGTAAACAATTAACAGCAAGGATATTTATAATTTTTTAAATAATATATGCTTTGATCATAATCCATCCCAAAATGTGCTATGAAATAAAGGAAGGTTATTATATTTATGAGGGGAAAATTTAAACTCTATTTAAGCTTCTTTAAAAAATAGCTATATATTCAAGAATTTAGAAATAATCATAAAAAGTGAGTTGTACTAAGAAGGAAGACAGAATTTTACCTAGGAAAAGAGACAAATGGATAAACTAAAATTTACCAAGATCTGCTTCTAAATTGAAAAATATGTTATATTTTTCTTTTTTGTTTTACCTTCAAATAAGGATTCTACTATATATAAGAGCAACATTTATGATATAATAGCATTTTATGAAAAATTAAGTATGAAGTACCGTACCAATGCTAAAGATTTCAATAAATCTAAAGTAGCAATCGCTGGGTATGTTGTTTAGTCTACTGGGATGATTAATTTTTTTTCCAGTTTTTCCATAATTGTCTTCTTAGTACGAGTGATATTACAAGATAAATATATATGATGTTAACTTACCTCTTTTAATACCACTATATGAATTAATTCTATTATCTACCAGCAAAACCAGGCCACAGAGAGATGTAGAATAAAGTGATAGTGCTGTTTGAAGCCGATGGAGTTTCACACCACTTCTGTGATTTCTTTTATGCTTACAGAAGTCCAGCATATCTGCTCTCAGCAATCTCAAGTTATGCATGGTCTTCAACTGGGCTCCTGGGGGGTAGGCAACAGTCCCAGAAAGATACTTAAAACAACTGCACAACTCTAGTACAATAGCATGGAAATCTCTACGGCAGGAATTCAGATAAATCTGTGCTATGAAAAATAATTAAAAGTGGACTTTGAAACTTCACATTTTAATAACTATTATAATTTAATCTCTCAATATGCAAAAAATAAGCTAAACAGCAAACTGTAACCAACATACTATAGGCTTTCTCGGAACATGACACGACATAATTTAAAATTAAAAATAACATGGGTATGCTCCACTCATATGCTAAGAACTTTTCCCTTACAGAATAAAAGAAGTTTCAGAATTTACAAGACATTATGACTAGGAAAAAATTAATACACTTACCTAAGTGAATGGTAAAACTTTCTTCTAACTTTCTCTGCTCCTCATAAATCCTTCCAATTGCTTCCACAGATTCTCTGAACTGACTTGGCTGAACTTTAATTTCTTCACTAAAATTAAGAAAATAATTGATATCCTTTCTTTGTTTGCCAAAAACTTTTCCTAGAGGAAAGCAAGCTTTATTACAAAATAAAGGAAAACTGAACAGCTGAGAATGGTGTACCAATTTATTCCCAAACTCATCCCTAATCCATGGTGACAAGTAACCACAAACAGGTTCTAAAATTCCCACCTGTTCTTTATTTCCTCAGTGCAAGTAAAGCAGATTATTTTCTACAATCCTTACAATAGCAATATAGTGTCATTTAATACTTCTTAGTGTTCTAAGGGAGTGATTAAATAAAGTAATTAACTTACTACTTTTAAAAAAACCTTTATTTAAAAACATCCTACACCACGGCTAGCTCAAGGCATAATTAGAAAATAGTGAAGTGACAGCAATGATAATTAAAAGTTTCAAAGACAAATAAAATTTACACTTTTCAATAATGAATTAAGTGCATTTTGATGTATACACACCCTCTCTTTTTTTGCATTTCCTGTTGTTTTTCTTTTTTACCTTCACATTCTTCTCCAACTAAACCTCTCTCTTTGTTCTGTTCTAATTTCCTAGAAAGGTTTCCACAGAGGAGTGATAACATAAATCCATTCAATTCAAATCTCACGGTAGGCTGAAGATGATACAAGTCTACAGTAGACATATATTTCACTAACTAAATTTGGGGAGTTAATCCAACAGTCTCATTAGTCTTACTGACTGAGTTCATTAATAAATATGGTAAATTTAAACTTAAAAATAAATTTATATTAACAAAAATCCTCATCTTGGAATGTAGAATACTGTAAGAGAAGGTTTCCCAATAATAAGAAAAAGACAGATAATCTATAAAATCACACTTTTCTGGAGTCCAGCAGAGATTTGCGGTAACAAAGCCACCAGATAAACTGAATTCCAAAGTGTGACATGCCTTTCCACAGAAAGACAGTTCACACAAAAAGTTTCACCTTCAGCAAAGCATAGCTGAAATAGATTGCTGTCACATAAGGGAGTAAAAGGAAATCAACTAAAATGGTAACAGCTTCTTAAAAGCCAATTGTGAGCCAGCATATCAATTTAGAATAGTTAGGAGCCACAGGTGCACTTGCTAACCCTTTTCCATTGGCCTCCAGGTGTTCCCAAGAGAAGATTAGGGGTGGGAGACCATACAGCCCTCTGGAGGGCATAGTGTAGACATGCTGAGAACGTCCCATATCCAAGGCCCACATACACGTGGCTTGCCCAAGACTAGAGATGGACAAGGATAACAGAGCTGAACAATAGTTGTACAAAGTGACCTTCCCTCAGCCCCCAAATATGGACCTAGCACCAAGGAATAAGCACAACGACCTACCGCTGAAGGGTGAAGCAATAGCCCAGCAGGGGTCCTCAAACTGCAGCCCTGCGGGCCACATGAGGTGGTGTGATTATATTTGTTCCCATTTTGTTTTTCTACTTCAAAATAAGATATGTGCAGTGTGCATAGGAATTTGTTCATAGTTGTTGTTTTTTTTAACTATAGTCCGGCCCTCCAACGGTCCGAGGGACAGTGAATTGGCCTCTTGTTTAAAAAGTTTGAGGACGTCTGGAGAGACACTCCACTCTGCACAGGCATGAAAAGACTACTGCAAGCTGAGGGCGGAGCAGACTGACAAAAACCCTCCAGAACTCCCAAGTCCTACAAAGTAACATCAGCAATCTCTTGTAGAAACTGAAGCCTGTGGTTTACTGAAAGTACTGACAAACATAATAAAAATCAAACTTAGCTTGACTACTGATAAGATTTGCACAATCTTCACATTAATGGTCCATCCATTTATGGACGTAAACTATTTACCTCAGTCTCTATCTTTTTTTAATGCCTACAATGATAATGGAGCAGAGAGGGAGTGGGGAGGGGAATAAGGAAGAACAAATACCCAGGAAGACATCTGGGGTGGAGGGGGGACCCAACCCACTCTCAAGAGATAAAGCAATCAACAGAAAGATTTAGAGAAGAAGCAGATATAGGGACTAAAAGTAGGTGATTTTCAAATTACTATGATCAGTATGGTAAAACATCTACACAGGAGGACAGACTGGGATTTCAAAGAAGAGGGAAAATAAATAAAAATACTAGAAATAAAAAAATGGTATCAGAATGATGATGACAGATCAATTCATTTTATAATGCCACCATTACTCCGATACCAAAACCAAATGAAAATATTATAAGGAAAAAAATACATACATACATATATATACATGCATATGTTGGTGGATATGTCATATACAAATATATGTGAAATATTGTATCATGACCTATGTGTAAAATGTAAAGCTGTAAAAATTCCAGAAGAAAACAGAATATCTTTGTGATCGTGAATTGGGCAAAAACAGCTAAGACAAAAACCATTTTTAACTTAGAGTTGAAACTACTCTGTATGCCACAACAATGGTAAATTCATGTCACTACATAGTGGTCCAAACCCACAGAATATACAATGGTAAGAGTGAACCCTAATGTAAACAGGGGCTTTGGATGATTACAATGAGTCAATTGCAACCAACTACCACCTTGCTGGAGGATGTTGATAACGGGGAGCATATGCACATGTGCACCACGGGGTAAAACTCAGCATTTTCCTCTCAATTTGCTGTTAACCTAAAACTGTTTGAAAAACTCTTTAATAAGAAAAATTGATAAATTTCACTTAATGAAAAGCTTTTCTCTTTGAATGACACTAAGAAAATGAAAAGACAAGCCAGAGTGGGAGAAAGTGTCCAAAGGTTTGAAGTTAAACTCTTACCATATGACCCAGCAGCCCCACTCCTAAGGGAGGGGAATTGCATATTTACACAAGAGAAATAAAAACATGTATCCACACAAAGATCTATACATGAATGCTCTTTGCAGCTTTATTTAGTATTGCCCAACTTTGGAAATACTTCAAATGTCCACCACTGAGTACATGGATAAACATATGGATATCAAAATACTACCGAGTAACAAAAAGGAAAGAACCACTGACACATGGCACTGCACGCATGAATCTCAGAAGCATTACGCCAAGTGAAAGCAGCAAGACAAGCTGCTACATACAGAGTTTGATTCCATTTATATAACATTCTGAAAAAATAAAAACTACAGGGACAGAAACAAGACAGACTGATGCGTGGGGACGGGGAAAGGAAATGGGACTGACAGTGAAGGTGTAGAAGGGAAACACTACAACTTGATGGCAGTAATGACATTATGACTAGGTTTGTCAAAATTCATCAAACTATATACACAAAATAGATGACTCATACTTTATGTAATTTATCCCTCAACAAATATGACTTTTTAAAAAAATGAATAAATAAAAAATAAAATACTACATTTATCAAAGAGACATCTAAAATAAAAATAAAAGCAAACTAACAAAGTCACTATAAAACCATTCTTTCCTGGGAACATTTGGTTTTTAAAAGTAGCAGTAGGCCAGGTGTGGTGGTTCACACCTGTAATCCTAGCATTCTGGGAGGGTGAGGCAGATGAATGGCTTAAACTCAGGAGCTGGAGACCAGCCTGAGCAAGAGCCAGACTCCATCTCTGCTAAGAAAATAGAAAAATTAGCCAGGCATTGTGGCAGGTGCCTGTAGCCCCAGCTATTGGGGAGACTGAGGCAAGACGATCACCTGAGCTCAAGAGTTTAAGGTTGCTATGAGCTATTACGCCACGGTATTCCACCCAGGGTGACAGCAAAGAATAACTCTGTCTCAAAAAAAGAAAAAACAAAACAAAAGCAACAGCAACTAGAGGCCAATATTTATAGAATAGAAATGATCTTATAGATTGAATTTCTGAAAATTATAGCAGCAAAGTAAACGATAACTTTTATAGCAATGGGCTTTCTTAGCTGCCTTAAATAAGAGGCATTCAACTTTTTTGACTATAATATACCATACATATTTTACATTTTGGCTTAAAACACACATTCATATATAGAAAGCTTCATGGATAATACCCTCTGGTATTTTTTCCCCATTCTGTTCTATTCCATTAATGTTAAAAGGTTGGTTGGAAATTAAAGGATCTAGAACAGTCCCTAACAGACTGTAACTAACAGTTTGGGGAAAACAATAAGGCAAGTGAAAAATTATTTTTAAATAAAAGATGATATCAGGTAGAAAGTAAGAATAATCCATCCATTTGCCCATCCATCCACCCATAAATATTTGCTGAGCATGTCTTATATGCCAGTGTCAAAGGGTAAACACTTAACAAGGAGCTGAGTAGGAAACATAGAAAAAAAAAATATGGGGCTTAATATGAGCATTAAAATGCTACTTTAAAATATTTATAGTATAATATATACTGGCACAATCTATAAATAGAATTATTATACTATATTCAGCATATTTCCAAGTGAATACAGTTTAGGATTTAAAGCAGTGGTTCTCAACCTTCCTAATGCCACAACCCTTTAATACAGCTCCTCATACTGTGGTGACCCCTAACCATAAAATTATTTTCGTTGCTACTTCATAACTGTAATTTTTCTACTGTTATAAATTGTGATGTAAATATCTGATATGTATTTTCATTGTTACAAAGGGGTCGTGACCCACAGGTTGAGAACCGCTGATTTAAAGGAAGAAAGAAATCCTCAGACACACACATACACAAGCCAGGAAATAACATGGGCACCGTAGGGCTTTAAGGCAATATGTGAAACGCAAGGTATTTAGGGTATGAGGCGCCACACAAGTCATGAAGGATGGAAAACACACCGTACTATCTCTGCACCTTGCACATTGTTCTATTACCACACATGTAACTCTATACGGTGCTATTTTCTTTACAGGTTGGTCTCTCTTTCTAGAATATAAGCTCCACATGGGCAGGCATCTGTTTTGTTTCTCTGCTTTGAGAGTACATGGCATTCTGCCAATGTTTACTGTGCTGAGCAGAAACCACTTTAAAGAAATAAAAATAGTACTTAGGTATGTGGAATATGCACCTAAAAAGATGCACCTAAAGCTGTAGGGGAGAAATCACTATTTCAAACCAACCAATCACCGCCCCTCACTCCATAATACTCCACATAAAGCCATGCAAAAGGTATACAAGCATAAATTAACCGAACTTTCATTTGTAACTTAAACAATATAGAAAAAAGGTTTAATTTTATAGTAAACTATTATTAACAATGGATTTTTATATGAATAATAAGAATACTACATGGTTAGTACCTGAGGGAGCTATTGTTGGGGTTTTTTAGGTCTTGATGAAGTTTTATCACCCATTCCTGATATTCTTGCTTTTGTATGGCAGTTGATTGTTTTAATTCATTTGACCATTTATTCTCTAAGTCCTAAAAGAGACAGTGAGCCAATGGGTTAATTTTTTTTTTTTCAAAAAAATAAAAATAAATGAATAAAAGAAAATGTAATTGTGTAACTAAGAGTCATTGTATTTAACTTACTTGCTGGGACTCAAAATGCTGAGCAGCCAGTGAATTTACATCTTGATCGGTCAGTGATTTTCCTAATTCCTGCATCACTTTTTCCATTTCAATACCCTGTCTAAAAAAAAAAAAAAAGGAAAAAATCAGATATATTCAAACTTTCAAAGTATAGGATCCTTCACATTCATTAAACAATTAAAGTAATCAAAATCTAAGTGACCTTTCAATTACCATAGCTATTATTTAAAAGCATGGACCTAAAGGCTATGTTAACTAGTGTGATGAAAATGTGTCAAACAGTCTATGAACCAAGTGTATGGTGCCCCATGATCATATTAATGTACACAGCTATGATTTAATAAAATAAAAAAAAAAAAGGAAAGGAAAAAAAAAAGAAAAGCATGGATCACTTTCAGATGCAAATCTTCTCAAAGACAATCTAAAATTGCAGCTTAAGTAGATTTTCTATTTGTACATAAACTGATGTGACTTCAACTTCTAAAATTCAGTTTATATTATATCCAAAAGCTGCAAGTTAGATTCTAAGAGTCAGGCTTTGAGCCTGTAGCTTAGTGACTACGGCGCTAGCCACGTACACTGGTGAGTTCAAATCCAGCCTGGATCTGCCAAACAATGACAACTACAACCAAAAAATAGCCTAGCGTTGTGTGCCCGTAGCTGGGCGGGTGCCTGTAGTCCCAGCTACTTGGGACGCTGAGGCAAGAGAATCGCTTAAGCCCAAGAGTTGAATGTATTCATGATCTATGTGTATTTGACTTAATAAAAAAAAAAAAAAATAGTTTGAGGTTTCTATGAGGTATGACGGATACCACAGCACTACCCAGGGCGACACAGTGAGACTCTGTCTCAAAAAAAAAAAAAGATTCTAAGACTCAAATTCTTATAATGAAGTCACAAAATTACCTTCACAGAAGAATGCAAAATATAGTCTGTTTTTATGCATAAAAATAATATGCAGAAATTAAAAATGATTTTCCTATAGAAAAACCTAATCAATGGTGTTAAAAGAACAAATAATGGTTATTTACAGGAGAAAAAAGGGTTATGACTACAAGGGCATGGAGGAGGATTCTACAGTGCGGGAAATATCCTATTTATGGATCTAGGTGATGACTGCATAGGTAAGTTTACTTTGTAAAAAACACCCTCACAGTTTGTTCCCCTTTCTGTATTTATGTTATATTTTAATCCGTAAATTCATCTAAAACTTTCAAATTAAAATTATCTTCTAATACAAATGTATGCAAAAAGTTTTTTCTAAAATACTAGAAAAGAACAAAGCATAGACATAAATTAACTGGAATGATAGGGAAATTCTATTAGTTTAAGTAAATTGTTCATCAAAGTGAATTTATACTTATTTATAACAACTGATTTAAGTACTTACATATATGATCAATGAAACACATTCATACAAGTTATACATATACACATTTCTATATATACCTTCTGGTATTAAATATTAAATATCAATATCATATAATCCTCACTTAATTCTAATACAGGTGACCCTATTAACTTTTTAGTAACTACTACAGATCAGATTACTATTATGCTTGCAAGAATTTTATTTAGAAACAGAAATAACTACCAAACATTTATAAATACAAACATAAAATGTTAATATTTTATATTACACAAGTTCCCTCTAGTGGATAAAAAGTATCATTGCTACTTTTTAAAAATATATAGAATCTGTTTGCTAAAAAAAGGAAAATTTTGAAACAAAAAAGACAATAATTCAACAAAGAAAATTTTATGAATATTTATTTCACTCTAAATGTGTCCAAAATACAAGTGTTTTGTATTTTGTACAATGTTATAGTTAATAGTCTAACATAGGTTTTCTATAATTAAGAACAAAGGAAATTGTATTTCAGGTGAAATACTAAATATAAACTGGCTTAATATATCAGGTGTGACAACTCTGGAAATGTTAACCTAACTTTGAAGATACTTAAAGGAAAAACATCGTTACAACTTTAGTATTAAATGCTATGCTGAGAAACTGTCTTTTAAAGATGTAAAATGGCATTAAAATAAAAAGAAATAAGAAAACGTATCACTTCTGCTCATGAATTGAACAAATACATTAAGCATCAAAAATGTGAGTAAACCTCCACAGACACAGCGAATTTCAACTTACTTTAAGTCATACTATTCACTTTTGCAATAAATATTACCTAACAGAGAAATACATTATTTTTCTTTGTCAAGCTAACAGTTTGGATGTATGAAAAAGTCTCCAAATTTATTTTTAAAATAGAAGGATTCAAATATTATTTATATGCTTACAAAGAAAAAAAAGCAAGACTCCAATAAGAAATTTGCCCAAAGAATATTTTAAACAATAAAATAAGTGAAAACAAACTTCTATTGAAAAACTATTCCATTTTAGAAGAACGATAAATGTAGATAATTAACATTTTTAGCCTCCTAAAAGGTGAAGAGCCATGGTGGAATAGGAATCTTCTTTTAATTTAGGGGAGAAAAAGAAAACAATTATATACAATTGGTGTCCAGACAAGAAGTTTTCTGGGAGGTATAGTGAGTAGGCACCATACAGAGTAGTTCAATAGCTGAATGAAGGTATAGTAACGAAAGTAAAGTACAGGTAGTCAATACGCAAGTGTATCAGTATACCTAAATAGGCAGAATAAGTGCAGTCCCAGAACACCTGAGAGCTAAGAACAGAATGAAGTGAAGGTTACATTATTTGAAGGCTTAATAGGAAAAAATCAAAAAATGAAGTTCAACAGAAAGCAATTTATTAATATCAGGTAATTATATTTTTATATACTATATTTAAAATCTAGTTCTGCATTTTGTTCTTTTTAAAATGTAGTCACAACTTTCTTGACTACATAATAAAATAGAAAAAAAAAATCAAACTTTTGCCTTTCCCAGGAATATAAGATTGAATTCTTTACCTGGTGGTAACTACCCATACTGCAGACACACCATCAAGAGATTAACTGCCTCAATAAACTTGATCAACAAACCTAAACCTATGAAGAATGACAAAGATCCCAAAACATCATGTTCTTTTTTGACACAGAGACCCTTCTAAAATTTTATAAGATAACAGAATAAATGATCTAGAGGAGCAGAATTGTTATGAAAATTTACACATATATGCAATACCATAAAAATGCCAGTTCAGTACGCAGGAGAGAGGAGTATCCTCTAGGAACAATTATTAAATTCATTTTCTTATGATTTTTTTTTTTTTTTTTGTATTTTAAATTTTCTTAACTATTACAACTCTCAAAATAAAAGATTATCTTCAGGGAGGAGGTGGGCAGAGGGAGGGGGATTGGTGGGATTACACCTGCGGTGCATCTTACAAGGGTGTATGTGAAACTTAGTAAATGTGGAATGTAAATGTCTTAGCACAATAACTAAGAAAATGCCAGGAAGGCTATATTAACCAGTGTGATGAAAATGTGTCAAACGGTCTATGAAACTAGTGTATGGTGCCCTATGATCACATTAATGTACACAGCTATGATTTAATTTAAAAAAAAAAAAAAGAAGAGAAAAAGAAAGATTATCTTTGTTTTAGTTGGGCTTAATGTCTTCTAATGGAAAGCTAACAAGAAACATAAGCAAATCAGTACCTCATTTAAAATTTTTCCTTTGGGAATTACTAAATCAGTCACAAAAAAATGTAATTTGGTTTTAATATACCTTTACAAAAAATGTTTTAAAGTAATAAATGTTACTAGAGTCTGCTAAACTATAGTGGATTATCTAGAACAGCAGTTCTCAACCTGTGGGTCATGACCCCTTTGGGGGTCAAATGACCCTTTCAGCAGGGTCACCTAAAACCATTGGAAAACACATATTTCTGATGGTCTTAGGAACTGAGACACCGCTCCAGGCAGGTCCGCTCACATGCAGATACGCCCACATACAAGTACCCTGCATGATGACATCATGGCACCAACCCCATCACATACACCCCGTACAAATACAGGGTTGTGACAGGGTATGTGACAGGGTTGGTGCCATGATGTACTTATGCAGACCAGTCACACATGTGTAGAGAGCAGCTACTGTGTTGAAAGCAGCAGTATTGGAGGTAAAACGACAGTTCGTGAATTATAATTACTGGGTAAATGTAAAATCATGTACTGAAAAATCAACTACTGCAAAAAATAAAAAAAGTCGCAAAATTTAACAATGTAGTTTACTGTTATATTAAGACTGTTAGCCATGCTACAACCATGCTTCAAGACAAAATTTCATTTGTTAGAAATATTTCACTATATATAATTACATATTGTTTTTGTGATTAATCACTATGCTTTATGTTCAATTTGTAAAAATGAAAATACATCCTGTATATCATATATTTACATTACAATTCATAATAGTAGCAAATTATAGTTACAAAGTAGCAATGAAAATAATTTTATGGTTGGGGATCACCACAACATGAGGAACTGTAGTAAAGGGCATTAGGAAGGTTGAGAACCACTTGAACTAGAAGGAGGAGTGTTGCCTGCACATATCACAATTTATAGAATTATGAGGAAGCAGTTTGGAAAGTCATTTATTATTTTACTTATTCTGGAAAAAATAAATCATAAAAGCATTGCTTGTATACTCTGTTAAGTAATCTATACAGAGTAAATTCAAATTTAATTAAAATTTCTAAAAACAATACTAGTGTTACTATTTTTTCCTAAAGACATAAGCTTACAAAATAAACAGAAAGCAACCATGGACTTAGAACAGAGCAATAAAGAGATTCTGAATAGGGAGGAAGCATGGTATACTGGATAACAGCTTTAAAGTTAAACTTCTTTGTTTCAAATTCCAGCTTGCCCTTGGAAAAGTTACATAAACTTACTTATGCCAAGTTTCCCCATCCATAAAATGGAGATAATAAAGGGTTGTCATAAAGATCAAATAAGATAGGATACCCAAAGCATATTATCCATTGCTAAGAACCAGGAAAACTTCAACAGAAGTAATCTATTCCTCTTATTAGAAATAGGTAAAAGGCAAACATCATTTATTTAGGTAAATCACTTGAGAAATTCTATAAACCCAAGAAGACCCTCCCAGTTGAAGTTACATATTTGAACATCCAGGAAAAATATTCCTAATATTAAATAATTGTTTCTATGTTATTCTTTAGTTTTATAAAAAATAAAAACAGCCCTGCAGGTGATCATATTTGACAACATAACATTTAATCATGATAACATAAGGTATTTTATAAATTTAAAATACCTCTCTCGTAATTTCTTCAGTTCCACATCTCTTTCACCAATCAGTTCTGAGATGCTAACAAAGTAATTATGTTCTAAATTGAGGAGAGTTTCGGAGGCAGGAGAATGGATTAGGTCATGGTACACATCTGCAAAATCTTCATCCCAGCTGGGCTCTTCAGGCCTTGCATGTTCTAATGTGGTCTACAAAATGACACATAGACATTCTTAAATCATGACATAGTATTTTCATTTAAGACACTACTGGAGGCTTGGAGCCTGTGGCTCAAGCAGCTAAGGCACCAGCCACACACACCTGAGCTGGTGGGTTCCAATCCAGCCCAGGGCCCGCCAAACAACAATGACAGCTGCAACCAAAAAATAACCAGGCGTTGTGGCAGGCGCCTGTAGTCCCAGATACTTGGGAGGCGGAGGCAGGAGACTTGGTTGAGCCCAGGAGTTGGAGGTTGCTGTAGCTGTGATGCCAAGGTGCTCTACCCAGGGCGACAGCTTGAGGCTCTGTCTCAAAAAAAAAAAAAAAAAAAAAAAGACACTTCTGGAAAATACGTATATTGCCATTCCATATTTGTAAATCAGACAAGGACAGAAAGACCTTCTATTTATATGTGTATAAATACATGAATGTGTATGTGTATGTTAGATAGGATTGTCTGAATACAGAAAAAAATCTGAAGAGATACAAATTAAGTTGTTAATATGAGTTACCTGGTAGTAGGAGTGAGGGGCTTATATGCAAGAAATATGCAAGAAAGAAGTATTCACAATTTTAAAAAAGGTATGCTATGATCCCATTTCTGCGAAATACACACACACACACACACACAAAACATTGATTCAAAAAAAGGCCGTAGTGGCTATTTCAGGACAGTGGGGTTTTTGATGACCTTTACTTTCTTTATATTCTAACATACTGTTTGGCAAAATAATTTGTATGCATTAATTATATAATCAGTCAAAACTTTTCATTAATAAATACATATTCCTAAAAAAATATCATACAGGTTATATATTTAGAAAAAGTGGTGCAGCAGCACCTGTGGCTCAGTGAGTAGGGCGTCAGCCCCATATACCGAGGGTGGCAGGTTTGAACCTGGCCCTGGCCAAACTACAACAACAACAACAACAAAAAAAAAAAAAAAAAATAGAAAAAGTGGTTACCTGTATAGTGATCTTAAAATGCGTTGATCTTAAAATGCAATTCATGCATATCTGTACCAAGATTAAATGTGTAATTTTCTTTCTTTCTTTTTTTTTGAGACAGAGTCTCACTATGTTGCCGTTGGTAGAGTGCCATTGTGTCTCAGCTCACAGCAACCTCCAACTCTTGTGTTTAAGGGATTCTCTTGCCTCAGTCTCCCAAGTAGCTGGGACTACAGGCACCTGATACAATGCCCTGCTACTTTTTTTTATTGTTGTTGCAGCTGTCATTGTTGTTGAACTGGTCCAGGCTGGGTTCAAACCCACAGCCCTCGGTACATGTGGCTGGCGCTGTAACCACTATGCTACGAGTGCCGAGCCTAAATATATAATTTTCTTATTTTGACCTTTTCTAGTATTATACTTTCTTTTTAAAATATAAGCATGCTGGCTTGGTGCCCATGGCTCAGTGGTAAGGGTGCCGGCCACATGTACCAGGGCTGGTGGGTTAGAACCCAGCCTGGGCCTGCTAAACAACAATGACAACAACAACAATAAAAATAGTAGGGCATTGTGGCGGGCACCTATAGTCCCAGCTACCTGGGAGGCTAAGGCAAGAAATCGCTTAAGCCCAAGAGTTTGAGGTTGCTGTGAGCTGTGACACCACAGCACTCTACCAAGGGCGACATAGTGAGACTCTATCTCAAAATAAATAAATAAATAAAATAAAAGCATATGTGTGTGTGTATGTATGTATATATATATAGATAGATAGATAGATAGATAGATATAGATATATGCATGTTTTTAAGCATATGAAAATGATAACTACCAAAATGATAAAGGGACTGAGAAACCACTGATAGACAAGAAAAGCAGAAACATGGAGATAGTCAAAAAGGGGATCCCAGAGCACACAGAGATATATTCAGGGAGGAATATGGCTTATCCCAAGAACAACCACCTCAACATATCAGACAGACAGTGCTTTTACAAGGGAGGAAACATGCTGAGAAGTCCTTTGTTAAAGGTCATACAATTTAGTGTCAAAAAGTGGAGATAAAACAAAGACTTTTATTTTTTCCATTATTGATCTTTGCAAACAGATACCTATATAGAAAAAAAAAACAAAAAAACAAAAAACTATCTCAATTCCCTTTTCTTACCAGTGAAAATATTAAAAATTGGAATGTACTCTACGGGTAAGAATTTACCTTACACCTGTGACTACATCACAGAAACAAGTATCTCAAACTTGCCCAAGAACAGGTAAAGTTTTGCACTTGTTCCCTTTCACTGACACATCCGTCAGTTGCCACATCAGGAAGCAAGAGTTTAAGATCAGCTAAACCTAGAACGAGGATTTCATGTACTCTATGCCTCTGAAACCTAAAACAGCAGTCTGATAACTTCTCTGTATCTGCAGACCTCTAGGAATTATAACCAGCCCACATGACTTAATCTCAAAATTCACCTCAGGCTCAGACTGAAATTTTATAGGAAGGAGCTAGTGCACGATCAGAGGGGTCTGCCTGGCCACACATAACACTAGACATTTGGTAACTCTATTAACCATGTCATCTAGCTACAGTGATTTGCAGCACAGTTTTAATCTTACCCAAGGGCAAGTCTTATGAATAGGGAGAAGCTACCTGTATGAGAAACACTAAACAGTTTTTCCTTGATCTAATGCACACCATTTCTGCAGGGAACTGCAGCAGCTGAGACCAATAGGGCCTAGAGGAAGGGCCTGCAGAGAGAAAACTATCCAATGTTCACCTCCATCTCTAGGCATCAAGCCTTGCTTCTTTGAGGTTCAAAGCATTCCACATCCCTTATTTTTCAGATAGGATAACAACCTATCTGCCACTCACCCTCATTCCTTTACAGCTTTGGCACCAAGTTCCTTTCTGCCCCACACGTCATCAGGCATCCATGTGGACAACCCATCCAAGGCCCTTCCTTCTTGCTTTCCTAATTCTGTATCTTTACCAAGTTCTCTACTCCTCAGCCACCCATTCGGTATCATCACCATGAACAACACAACCTCTAACCTTTAAGCATTCTAGTCTCTGACTACGACCTCCAACTAAGATTTCTCAGTCCGTAACTTTCAGGTAATTGGTTCTTTAACCTCATCAGCATCTCCACTCCATAAACTCTTCTACTTTTTCATTTTTTTATTAGCCATCAGCTGCCACCTAGCTTAACTTATCCCCCAAAGTAGCTTACATTCTGTGGTCCACGATTCAACTACTTGTCTTGTCAATATCCTCAACTCCCTTGACTAACGTTCTTTCTCTTACCCACCTACAAAACTGTAATCTTATTCCTTTTCTCTATGTCTGAAGTCAGGCTAAAAGAACTGCAGCAGAAAAACTACAAGGATCCAAACATTATGGTGGCAGATTGGTGCACCAATCTGGTGCTTCAATGATGCTTGGCAATCCTATCATTCCCTGTCAGTTCTCCCCTTAAACATCTATCTCATTACCTCTACCTCATCTAAATAAATGACCTGTCTTTACTACTTCTCAGATAAATTTTAAACAATCAGAAGAGAATATCCCCAATTTCCTGCTACCAAATTAGTAAAATTTTCTGAATTTAAAGCAGCTTTCTCTGTTTTCCTTCTACTATGATGGAAGAAGTATCTCTCTTCCAAGTGAAGATTAATTCTCCACTTGAGTTCTGGATTTTATTCCTTCTAGTCCTTAACTCCACCATCTACCATAGTAAAAAACAAAAAATCTGACTATGTTCCTATCAAGCAACTGCCCCATCTTTTGCCTCTGTATTACAAACTTCATACAGTATGAGTTATCCATACTCATTATTCCTACTTCCACACTCCCACACATTCTTTTTTCTTTTTCTTTTCTTTTCTTTTTTCTTTTTTTGAGACAGAGTCTCATTTTGTTGCCCTCCATTGAGTGTTGTGGTATCAGCTCACAGCAACCTCAAACTCTAGGGCTCAAGTAATCCTCTTCCTTCAGCCTCCCTAGTAGCTGGGATTACAGGCACCAGCCACAAAGCCTGGCTATTTTTAGAAACAAGGTCTCACTCTTGCTCAGGCTGGTCTTGAACTCCTCAGCTCAAGCAATCCACTCACCTCGGCCTCCCAAAGTGCTAGGATTACAGGTGTAAGCCACTGCACCCAGCTATCCACACATCCTTAAAATTACTGAAATCTACTACGAATCCACTGAAACTGACCTGGCCATAGGAAAGATTACCTGATAAACCCCATGGATATTTTTGAATATTTTCTTTGCATCTTATACTTGAAGACATAGTGGCGTTCTATCACAGTTTAGCCGCTGGTGGTGGTGTTCTTTCTTACTAAGTAAAATAATGGTATGTGTTACAATTAATGGCATCTTAAGTTTTATGAAACAGGTTATGTAACTATAAAACAACAATGAAGATAAGGGAGAGAACAAAAGTAAACCTAAGGTTTACTGCTGGTTTAGGGATGCCAGATAAAATACAGGACAGGGAGTTTAATCAGAATTTCAGATAAATAGCAAATACATTTTTAACATGTTCTATGTAATGTATTGGACATACTTACATTAAAAAAATTATTTATTTATCTGAAATCCTAATTTAACTGGGTGTCCTGTATTTTTAATTACTAAATTTAGTGTCCCTATGCTGGTTAAATACACATAAGTAGCCTCTCATTTGTCTTATGTGCTCATCCTGATATAGGAAGGAAGCACAGAGGCAGCAACATATAGTGTATACAGAGAAAAAAGGATTCTCTATAACTGCTTCAGTACTACCTTAGCAATTTAAAAATCCTCATCAAAGTCTAGGATACCCCTGACATTTACAAATCTGACCTATTTTCTTACCTCAGCATAAGCTTTGGCCCACGTATTCGCCAGCTGATGTAAATCTACTTCACCTGATTTCACGGCCTCCAGGGATGCTTCAGCATCTCTATCATAATCTCTGAGAGATTCTTCTTCTATAAACTGGCTCAGAGCTTCTTTTAAATCTGTAACAAGGACAGACAACAAATGTCATCATCAGCAAAATCCAGACATAAACAGAAAACATTTCACCTGGTTGAACATTGCAGAGTGAAAATTTACTTTATCAAGCTTATAGCCTTAAAATAAAATCAGATTAGGGGACCATTTAACTGATTTCACAATAATTTTTCTTTATTACTACAGGTAACCATATGAGGAAAGGTAAAAATTCTTAACTCTTATGTATAACCTTGACACTAATGAAGTAATATTACTTTCTTAAGTCTGATACTTTAGTTTGAAGCTAAGAAGTAGGTAAAATGACATAAAGAAAAACCTACAGATTTTGAGGGTCTGAATATTACTGTATTTAAGCAAAAAAGGAATTTTCTATACAACCTTAAAAGGTACATTGTTATATCCTTTGAATCTGAAAGAGAAGCTGAGTGACTAGCAGATGAGTGACTGATTTAACTCAAATGACCTATGATTTGAATTTTATGTATATATTTTTTAATTTTTATTTTTTATATAAGTCTCCCTCAGCTGCCCTGGGTAGAGTGCCATGGTGTCATAGGTCATAGCAACCTCAAACTCCTGGGCTCATGTGATCCTCTTGTCTTAGCCTCCCAAGTAGCTGGGACTACAGGTGCCTACCACAACACCTGGCTAGTTTTTCTATTTTTCGAAGAGATGGGGTCTCACTTTGCTCAGGCTGTTCTCCAACTCCTGAACTCAGGCAATCCCCCTGCCTTGGCCTCCCAGAGTGTTAGCTACCATACCTGGCCTATGATTTGAATTTTAGAGACACCACTTAGGAGACTGATACGATTGAAGACAGAGAAGTCAGGATACCTGTGTTCTGGCCTTGGCTCTGTCTCTGTGTGACTTTAGAGAGTGGTTCATAATCTTGAATGTGCATCAGAATCTCCTGGAGGCCCACTGAGACAGACTGTTGCCTGCCACCCCTAGTTTCTGATTCAGCAAGAATGGGGTGGCGCCAGAGAATATGCATTTCCAACAAGTTCCTAAGTGATGTTGCTACTGACGATTACGAACTGTATTTTGAGAACTACTGCCTTAGATAAATAATTTAACCACTTTGTCCCAGTTTCCTTGTTTACATGATTTGATTGTGCTATGAAGTTTCTAAGTTCCCTTGTAAGTCCAATTTTCCATGATCTAACATTCTTAATTTTTAAGTTTTTTCCTATTCTGTGAGATAGAACATTACCCTTCAAAATGGTTTAATACGGCCAAGAGAGGTGGTTCATGCCTGTAATACCAGCACTCTGGGAGGCCAAGGCAGGCAGATTCCTTAAGCTCAGGAGTTCAAGACCAACCAGAACTAGAGGGAGGCCCTGTTTCTACTAAAAGTAGAAAAATTAGCCAGGTGTTGTAGCAGACACCTATAGTCCCAGCTACTTGGGAGGCTGAGGCAGGAGGATCTCTTAAGCCTAGGAGTCTGAGGTTGCTGTGAGCTAGGCTTACGCCACCACACTCTAGCCCAAGCAACAGAACAACAACAACAAAAAATCGTTTACTAAATATCACTTTATGGAATTAACAGGTAAGCAAAGATTATCCAAAGATTGGTACTCTTTGTGTTCTATGGCATCTCAGGAATTGATGACTAGATTAAAAGGGCAATCAATATGGCAATATAAATCTATAATACCATAATTAGTGATGGCTTAAATGCCTTTTGAACCCACTCAACTAAATCCAGAAGTTGAAAGTTCTAATTCAGACTTTGTAACTAATTTTTCATTATAAAATCTAACTTTTACACTAATTGCTTTATAAACAACTACCAGGATTACAGAAAAAAACAATAAAACAAAGGTCTGGGGAATCTTTATTCTTGGAAGCAGTTAAACAATTTATATTTTATGGCTATTTCTAGTACTTCTTAGGTTATGCTTTCTAATACAAAACATCTAATGACAAAGACTAGAGTAAAATAACAAAGTGGTATTAGTTTTTAAAAAAATCAGTCCTCACCATTTTCTATAAAGCACGGTAAATTATGCAGCAGCATCAGACGTCCATGCAAATGACTGGCATTCTCTTGAACAGGAAATTGTAGTGGCACTCTCAGTTCTAAGCACTGACTTCCTACTTTGAATTTATAAATAAATTCTCTCTCTCTGTTGCAGAATCTTTCTCTGTTTTTCTTCATACTCTTTGACAGGATTTCTACAAAACTAACACAAAAAGTGATAGGTTATAAGTCCATTAAGAAACATGACATTTCATTATTGTTGTACCGCTTCTGAAAAAATGTTTCACCAGGGCGGTGCCTGTAGGTCATAGAATAGGGCACCGGCCACATAGACCAAGGTTGGTGGGTTCAAATCCAGCCTGGGCCAGCTAAAACAACAATGACAACTGCAACAAAAAAATAGCCAGGTGTTGTGTTGGGCACCTGTAGTCCCAGGTACTTGGCAGGCTGAGGCAGGAGAATCGCTTAAGCCCAAGAGTTTGAGGTTGCTGTGAGCTGTGATGCCATAACACTCTACCCAGGGTGACAGCTTAAGACTCTGTCTCAAAAAAAAAAAAAAGATTCACCATTCAGAGACTTCATTTGTGTGACTCTGAGCTAATAATTTTAGTTTTTTTCCAAGTGTTTATCCCTGTGCTTTCCTCTTTGTGATTAAAAAAAAGGTGCTTCTTTCTTTATAAAAACACTATTTCTACTACACTTCATTTAAGAAAACACCTTGTGCTCATAAAATATTTGTATTATTTGTATTCCCAGGCAGGGTTCTCAATAATATGAGAACATGGAAAAGAGAGCAAAGATGATTCTTAGGAAGAGATGTACAGGTTGGCAGATACAGAGTTTATGAAATGGTGAAAACAAAGTCAAACAAACAGATCGAAGCCGCACAGTCATGTTGGAGATCTTAGTTATGTGGTCATGAGATCTGTTTGAGGAAGGTGGTTAAGAAAGTAGAAGAAAGATTTCCATGTGGAAAGAAGATATGCAGAAAATAAGAAGCACAGAATGACCCCCAAAGGCAAAGTGGACACAATACAGAAAGAGGAAAATCTAGTTAAGGAAGTAAGAATCAACGCCAATTAAACATTTATTTATTCATTGGCCTCCAAACCGATCTCCCTGTTGCTAAGCTTTCCCCGATCAAATCAGTTCTTGCATTATTCTCTACATTAAAAATCACAGTAATTTTTCTTTAAAAAGCAATATTCTTATCTGCTTAAAATCTATGATATTCTATTGTTCTCACTATAAAATTCAAGCTCCTTCCTTAACCCAATCGACAATGCTCCTGCTTATATTTCCAGACTCTTCTCTCAGCAACTGCACCCCTCCTTCCCAACATACGAATTTTATTTTCTAGCCATACTGAATTTTAACTAATACCAAACCTCTCTTTACACTCCCAACCTTTTTGAATACCTTTGCTTTTGCCTAAAACACTCTTACAGGTTTTAATATCCTTGTATAGCAACTATTCACTCTTCAGGTCTCAGTTTAGACAGCCCCCAGGAAAACGTCTCTAACTGGATTGAGTCCCTAAAACTGGATTGGGTCCCCAGACTTTTATATTAGCCTGTACTGATCTGAATCATGGTACCTGTTATACTATTTCTTACTCTCATTAGAAAAAGAGTCTACTTGAAAAAGGAGGAATTTTGTCTTGTGTTCTGGGTACCAGACAGAAACTTATATACAGGGTGGCCATAAATTTCATGTGCAACTAAAAATTGCACACTATTTTAAATAGCACACGAACTTTATGGCCACCCTGTAATGGCAAAATCTAATAAACATTTGTTGAATTGTATAATGTTATTTTATGGTGTTTCCTGGAAGAGAACAATTACTCATATTGTTCTTTAAAGAGAAGTCACCTGAAATATAAAAATAACTCTGACAAAAATATTTTTTGAGGGCTGAGGGAAGGCCAATGGGTTGAATATCCATATTGTATTTTCAAATTTGCACGTAGATTTTACACAAAAAAATTTGTCTATTTATTACACCATAATGCAAAGCGAGTGCTTATGTTTTATATATGCAATTAGCTAAATAACACTCATTAAATGTAAAGGAATGGAAATTAGTACAACTTTAGAAAACTACCAATTCCACGTGGGACAGGTCTATGATGCAGAAATTCCACTCCTAAATATATATTCAAACACACACATACGCAAATGTTTACTAATACACACATAGAAGGATGGTATGGCAGACACAACTCTGGTTTCAAATATTCATCTCAACACTTAGACTTGTGTTTCAACAAGTCGATATTTTCTTTCCTTCTCTCACTACTATTTGTTTTTTGGTAATGGCCTATTCTGTTTTGTTTTATTTTGTTTTTTGTTTGTTTGTTTGTTTTTGGCCGGGGCTGAGTTTGAACTCACCACCTCCAGCATATGGGGCCGGCGCCCTACTCCGTTGAGCCACAGTTGCTGCCTATTCTGAATCTTTGCCTTTTTGTCCGTGAAATCAAGGACGGTTTCCAATACCGAGAGATAGAGAGAGTGAGATATGAGAGAGAGAGAAAGAGAGAGAGATGATTAGAGAGAGAGTTGATTAGAGGGAGAGATGACTAGAGATAGAGACAGAGAGATATGAAAGAAGGGCTGGAACAAACCCAGGCAGGAGACAGAGAGAGAGATGATTAGAGATAGAGAGATATGGAAGAAGGGCTGGAACAAACCCAGACAGCCAAGAGAGAGAAAGAGAGAGAGAGAGATAGAGATAGATATGATTAGAGATAGAGATAGAGAGATATGGAAGAAGGGCTGGAACAAACCCAGACGGCCGAGAGAGAGAGAGAGAGAGAGAGAGAGAGAGAGAGAGAGAGGATTAGAGATAGAGAGATACGAAAGAAGGGCTGGAACAACCCAGACAGCCAAGAGAGAGAGAGAAAGAAAGAGAGAGAGAGAGAGATGATTAGAGATAGACATGGAAGAAGGGCTGGAACAAACCCAGACAGCCGAGAGAGAGAGAGAGAGAGAGAGAGAGAAAGAGAGAAAGAGAGAAAGATAGATAGATAGATATGACTAGATAGATAGATAGATAGATAGATAGATAGATAGATAGATAGATAGATAGATAGTTATGACTAGAGACAGAGAGATAGAGAAATGTGGAAGAAGGGCTGGAACAAACCCAGGCAGCCAATAGAGCGGTGGCTCTGAGGCTCACGTTAGAAAAGGGGAAGGCAAAACTTTTGTGCTGAGAAGCTCCAGGTGAGTGAGGGGACGAGCCCCTCCATCAGGTATTTCAGTCGGAAGGGGCTTCCTCGTTGTTGGATCATTGCTCACCTGACATAGGTCTGAAGTCCGGAGCTGCCCGCACACTCGGAACTGTCAAGAAGTTGCGCGCCGGGAACTTCCGCTGACCTGCCGACCTGTTTTTACAGCCGACAGATTCTCCTCAGCAGATTCGTTCACATGTTTTTCTCCTTTAAGGCACCTTGCAGTAAACTCCTAGATCCAAATGTCCCTTTTTCCCGTCTTTCTCAACTTACTCATTTTAAAAGTGCAAAGAGAGTGTAGCTCTGCTGTTCTTGTGTATTTCGGAGACACCTTAAACGCTGCTGCTGTGACGAAAGTGCAATAGCAAAGCGCAAACTCGGCTCTGGTGGACCGGATGCAAAACAGCAAGGCTTTGCGAAGGGCTGAGTAGATCGGCTCTAGTCACGGCGCATGCGTCGTGGCAAGGATGGCTGGCAATGATTGGAAGAGCAGAGGTAGGGGGCGGAGAGCGCCGGTCTCCGGTTTTGGGCGGGAATTGAAACCGCCACTGCTGCAGACCTGAACTTGAGAGTTGTAAATTTCGAGCCTTGAGGCGGACCATGGTGCGGCCTGTAAGGTGAGTAGTTCATGACACCGGCAGGGGTGGGAAGAAAAGCACTTGAAGATGCTGTAGTTAATTTCTACACGAGATTGAGCGGAAAGGGCCGAGTGAGACGGCGGGGCAGCAATGCGGAGGGAGGGATGAGTGGTTATCGGAAAACTCCCCAGTCTGCAGTGAGAGCCGCCTACTGCTTAGAAGTAAGTACCCCAATATCACACATAGCTTTTTCCTTCTCTTTGCCTCCTTTTACAGCTATTGCCGTTTCTTTTACTCACCCTGTTGGAATTAAGAAATGTTAGGTTAGCGTTTGAACAGCGCTTTACATTTCACCGAGCGCCTATGTATCTTCAACACTGTAGTTCTTTGACATGGAAAGAGTAGGTATTCCAATTTTGTTGATTTAAAAATCCTAGATATAAAGGGCAAGTTACCTGAGTTGCACAGCTAGTATGCTCAAACCTAAGTCATCTGACTTAAGAGCCCTCTTTATACTATTTGAAACTATTCATTTACTTTTTTTTTTTTTTTTTTTTTGAGACAGAGCCTCAAAGCTGTCGCCCTGGGTAGAGTATGTCGTGCTGCAACCTCCAACTCCTGGGCTTAAGCGATTCTCTTGCTTCAGTCTCCCAAGTAGCTGGCACTACAGGCGCCCACCACAATGACCAGCTATTTTTTGGTTGTAGTTGTTATTGTTGTTTGCCAGGCCTGGGCTGGATTCGAACCCGCCAGCTCTGGTGTATGTGGCTGGTGCCTTAAGCCACTTGAGCTACAAGCACTGAGCCTCTATACATTTACTTAATCACAGTCGAGCGCCATGGAAGCTGAGGGCTGGCTATTGGTTTAGTGAAATTATGTGTATATTTACTTATGTACTGTAATAGGTGCTGGAGGTTACATTCTAGTGGGAGATGAAATTAGGGGGGATAATAACATTCAGTAACATATGAATGACAAGAAGGAGCTAGCCAGACAAAATATGGGGCAATCAGGTGAGAGAGTAAGCATGGGCCTATGCTTGACTAATGCTGTAGCAAGCAGTGTAGAAAGGAGTTTGGATTTTATTCTAATGGAGAGTTTTTAGTAAATCCCTAAATCATGTATAATTTGGGAGAGAAATTTACATTTCACAGATTTCTCTCATGGGAGAGAAATCTAATTTTGCTTTTATAAAGGTCTGTGGCTGCTGGTGGAGAATGATTGGGGATAGGGTGACCACAATGGGAGGAGAAAAACCATTTAGGAGACTATTATACCATTGGATAGTAGTTTGGAGTAAGGGGTTATCAGTGGACATGGGATGGAACAGATGAATCTGGGATATATTTTGGAGGTACTGCTGACAGAACTTGCTGATGAAGTGGATGTGGAGGTAAGGGGGAAAAATTGAGGATGATTCCATGGTGTTTTTGGTCTGAACTACTGAATGAATAATTTGTATATTAATCAAGATGGGGACAACTAGGAAACGAAACAGGTTTGGGAGGTATAGGGGATCAAGATTTCTGTTTCAAACATATTAAATTGGAAATGGATTTTAAGCATTTAAGTAGCGAAGTCATAATCCCTTTGTATTGTAAAGGAATTTTAAAATATGGTCTGCAGACATCTGGGGGTCTCTCAAACCTTCTCAGAAAGTCCATGAGGTCAAACTGGTTTCATAATAATACTAAGACATGATTTACTTTTTTTTTTTTTTTTTTTTTTTTTTTGAGACAGAGTCTCACTTTGTCACCCTGGGTAAAGTACTGTGGCATCACAGCTAACAGCAACCTCCAGCTCTTGGGCTTAGGTGATTCTCTTGCCTCAGCCTCCCGAGTAGCTGGGACTACCAGCACCGGCCACAATGCCCAGCTATTTTTTGTTGCAGTTTGACTGGGGCCAGGTTCGAACCTGCCACCCTCGGTATATGGGGCTGGCGCCATACTCACTGAGCCACAGGCGCCAGTCAATTTACTTTTTGTTTGTTTTTAAACTTTTTGTAGAGACAAGATCTCACTATGTTGCCTAAGCTCGTCTTGAACTTCTGGGCGTAAGTGATCCTTCTTCCTGTCTTGGCCTCCCAAAGTGCTGCGATTACATACAAGTCTGAGGTATTGCCCTGGACATGATTTGCTTTTTTCATTATTCTGTCATTTGTACTGCACTGCAATGATGATGAAACTGCAATTCAATACAGTGCCACCAAACTGTATTAGCAATCAATACATTCTTTGTTGCCAAATACTCAGAGAAAAAAAAATCCAAGTTTTACTTACGAATATGCTTGATGAAGCTCAAGGAATTATAATATTATATTCATTATAGCTCAACCCTTGAATATAATTCTTTGTTTTAGTAGGCTTTTTATTTTATTTTATTATTTAATCTCAGAATTTTTAAAAGAGTATCCATATTTAATTCAGGTCTCAAACTTTTTAACTCCAAAGAGTGGAGTTAAGAGTATATTTCTTTTTAACATTCCATGTGAGGAAGTGGGAAGCACTCCTACATAGTGAAATGATGGTTACCTCAAGGAAAAGCACTTGTGATATTGAGTTGTGAGCTGAATGAGCCTCTTTTTCATAGAACACCATTTTTATCTAAAAGAACAACCAGCTGACAAACTAGGTTATTCACATTTGAGCATTTGGCAGAAGATAGAAACAAAAACTACAAGACCCCTTTGATTTGGTGCCTAAAGGAAAGAGGAAGAAAATAACTTTTTTCTACTTTGAAAAAGTTGTAGAGATTGAACAAACTCCAAGCTCTGAAATGCTCCAAAATCTAAAAATTTTTCAGTACTGATGTGATGTTTAAGGGAAATGCTCATTGGATCATTTCGGATTTTCAAATGTGGGATACCCGAGAATTGTTAAGTATACATATAATGCAGATATTCTAAAATCTGAAAAATCCCCAAATTCCAAATACTTCTGGTTCCAAGCATTTCAGATAAGAAATATTTGACCTGTTTCAGATGGCAGGAACAAAGTCAATCACCACTTTTAAGTGTCTGTTCCATAAAAACATTATTTAGGGTGGCACCTGTGGATCACTGGCCCTGTATACTGGAGGTGGTGGGTTCAAACGCGGCCTTAGCCAAAAACTGCAACAACAACAAAATAAATAAATAAAAGGTTTTAAAAAACAACAAAAACAAACAAACAAACAAAAACATTATTTGGTATTATGGGGAGAGGAAAAAAAGAAAATTGCCTTTCTTGTCAAGAAGTTTATGATGTGGCTGGGTGCTGTGGCTCACGCTTATAATCCTAGTACTTTGGGAAGCTGAGGCGGGTAGATTGCTTGAGTTCAGGGAGACCAGCCTGAGCAAAAGTGAGACCCTGTCTCTAAAAATAGCTGGGTGTTGTGAATTGGTGTCTATCGTCCCAGGTATTGGGGAGGCAAGAGGATTACTTGAGCTCAAGAATTTGAGGTTGCTATGAGCTATGATGCCACAGCCGTCTACCAGGGGTGTCAGAGTGAGACTGTGTCTCAAAAAAAGAAGAAAGTTTATAATCTAATAAGGAAATAGAATGCACATTGGAAAAAAAGGAACACAAAAGAAACTTATAAATGCCCAATAACAAACAGTATATCAATTTGAGGTAATGACATAGATTATTTTTACCTTATGGATCCTTATTGTAAAATGCAAATCATGTTTTAGATTTAAATGTTTGAGAGATTCCAATCACATTTTCATTTATTCCAAGAGTATTAATACCCTTAAGGAATAGAGGTAAGAAATTGACATTAATGTTAATGAAAACTTTCTCTCTTGATCGTAGGCATAAGAAACCAGTCAATTACTCACAGTTTGAGGATTCTGACAGCGACGGTAATTACAGCCTCTTATTTTTGCTTTAAAGATTTGGAGATATATTTTCTCAGAATATATATAACATACAACTCAGATGTTAAACATATTTTCCAATTATATGTGTAATAGGTCTAGTAAAGTAAATTTCTAAGTATTTGGGATAATTATGCTGACAGTTTACACTGACAAGAACTATGTTAGTAAGTGATCAATGAACTGAGCCAGGAGAAAATGGCTCCTTTGGGCTAAACTACTCCAGGTTTATATCAAATCAGGATTTGTCTCCTATCTCTTCCCTGAAGGAACATGTTGTCTTTTTGAGATATAAGTGTATTACATACCATTATGTAAAATCCCTATTACTTGTAATATAAAACAAGACTTTGAAGAAAGAGTATGTATGCTTAAGCTGTGCAACATCAGTTATATATTACTCATTTCTGCTCTTAAGAAGTGATTGAAAAGTTTGAGAAACATTGCATTATATTATATTTTATTTTGAAGTGGGTTTTATACTTCTTTTTCAGACCACCAGAATTTTATGTAAGTCAAATATTTAGTAATTCCTAGAGTTGAAATGGTCTATTTTGCCTTGGCCACAGCCTGAGTGTATCTAGTGGGGGTGTCCAACCTTTTTTCTTCTCTGCCACACATTAAATACACAGACACAAACAAAAATTAATGAGCAAAAAAAAAACAAGATCTGTGCCTAATTTTCTTGATACGAAATACCTCAGATGAGCAAAAAAGTTCTCACATAATGTGCATGCAGCCCACAGGCAACAGGTTGGACATCCTGCAACAGCCTGGGAGAAAATAGTAGAATACAACTTCTGGCTTTTTGTGCATATCATTGGTCTGTCACAAATATTTACAAATTGCCAGTTGTGTTCTGAGCAGCAGGCAGAGAGGGCATTGCAGAAAGTCATGTTGTCATGTTTCTATGTGGGGAAGCATTAAAGAGACGGCATGCATTGATCAATGCTAAAGTATATGGTTAAGACTACATAGACCCTGAAGATATGTATATATGTATCATTTATGTGTTGAAAGATACAACAGCAGTTTTATGTTGCATGTCAAGAGAAAAACTACAATAGGTCTAAGGATTGGTAGTGCAAAAAAACCTGTGAGAAACGGTAAGGTAGTGGCAAAGAATATTTCTTTGCTAGAAATTTAAGATGTTACTTTAGCAGGATCATAGGAAGGTTTTTATGATTAAGGATATTTCTAAGTTTTAATTAATTTTTTAATTAATCATTTTTTTCTTTGACATTTATATACTATTTTCATTGCATTTGAAACAAAGTTTTTTAGTGAACTTGTTTTTGCTAGATGGATATTTTTAAAAGTAAAGGCCACCAAAACAAAGAGGAATTAAAATAGATAAGCAAAAATAAAGAAAAAAATACCAAGAAGGATTTTTAAGTTGTGGAAATTAATTTGTTTAACCTGTAAAATTAAGACATTTCAAAAAAATGAATATAACCAATACTAAGAAAATAATTTTTTTTTTAATTTTTAATTCACACATGAATAGATGATTTTATTTCTGGAACTGTACCTTTAAAAAAGAAATCCAGACCACAGGAGTTGAAACAAGACAGACCAAAACCTAACTTGAAGAATCTCCAGAATGAAGATATTACACTGCAAGAGAACACCCCTAAAAAAAGGTGAGAGGTAAGACATTGGGTAAATATATGACGTTACGTGTCATATAAAAAAGACACAGATTTGAACCCTGGGTTTAAATTAGAACTTAAGCAGAGTCGTAGGTCTTAGTTTATTAGTGCATGGAGAAGAATAGGGATGTACAATTAACCTCCTTTTGGCTTTCTGACTTAAAAAGGAAATTCATAAACATACAAGGAAATATCACTTAAATATTAAGACAATAATAATTATAGAGTTTATAGGTTGTGGCTGGCTTTTGCAGGATCCAGCACCTGTCTCTGAATCCTCAAATCTTATAAGACTACATGGTTAAAAATTACATTTGTAAGGACAGTTTTAACAAATTTAAAACCATGTATTTTTCAGCAGATAAAAGCTTTTTCTCCTTACTGAGATTTGTCCAGCTCTGAGATGGTCATATAGTTTCTAGACTAACACTGGAATGCTATTATTTGGTACCAAGAGGGAGAAAAGAGTGAGGGAAGTAAGTCCTAAGAGACCCAGAACTTGTAGAATGGAGAGATGGGCTGAAGTAGAATATTACCAAATGGAAGATGGGTATGTAATGTTTCAATGATAGAAGTTTCGCTCTGAAAAGTTAGTGAGCAAAAAAACTTACCTTATGTCATACTCTTTATTTGATCCTCTTTGAGTTTCTTCTACTACATTTTAAATAGAGTGAAAAAACAGTCCACAGATGGGAGAAAATACTTGCAAATCAGATAACTGACAAGGGACTTGTATCCAGAGTACATAACCAACTCTTCAAACTCAACAGTAATAAAAAATAATTACCTAATTGAAAATGTGCAAAAGATTTGAATAGATTTTTCTTTAACGAAGATGCCCAGATAACCAATAAACACATGAAAAGATGCTCAACGTCATTAGTTGTCAAGGAAATGCAAATCAAAACCACGAGGAGATAATACTTCACAGCCACTATGTGACTGTAATCAAAAAGACAGACAATAACAGGTGTTGACAGTGATTTGGATGGAGCCTTCATACACTGCTAGTGGGAAGATAAAATGGGTAGCCAAACTGGAAAACATTTCGGCAGTTCCTCAAATTATTAAAGTTATTATTTGAACCAGCCTATTTGAACCATACCCAAGAGAAATGAAAACATACCCACACAAAAACTTGTTCATAAATGTTCATAGCAACATTATTCATAATAGCCAAAATATGGAAGCAGTCTAAATGTCAACTAGTGAAGGATAAATGAAACGCAGTATCCATAAGATGGAATATAGGGTGGCCATAAAAGGAAATGAGTCCCGATATATGCCGCAGCATAGGTGAACCTTGCAAACGTTCTGGTGAAAGAAGCCAGACACAAAAGGCCACATATCATGCAATCTCATTTACATGAAATGTCCACAATAGGCACATTCATAGAAAAAGTAAATCAACAGTTACTAGGAACGTGGGGAAAGGTAAATGGGAGTGACTGCTAATGGGAACAGGGTTTCCTTTTTTGGGTAATGAAAAGGTTCTGGGATTAGACAGCAGTGATGGTTTCACAACTCTGGGAATATAGGAAAAACTGCTGAATTGTATACTTTAAAAGGGTGAATTATGGTACGTGAATTGTGGTATGTGAATTATATCTCAATAAAACTGATATTTAAAAGAAATAATAAATCCTTCAAGGTACATCTCAGTGCTTCCTCCTTTATGTAACCTTTCCTTATTTACTGTCTTTAATTTTTCTTTATACTTCATAGCAGTTATGACCAATTTCAATGGGAGACTTACCACATGTATAATCTGCCTTATGTGGGGTAATTCTTAGTATGTCTTATTTCTCCACCCTCCTCGTTAAATTGCAGACTCCTTAAGGGTACATTTAGTATTCTAGCTGGTGCTGTGCATTGTACAAAGTAAAGCTTGGTAAAATATTTGCTGAAGTCTAGATTGGGAGGAACAGATATAAGACATATTATTTTTAGTTAGTATAAGAGCTATATAATATGTTAAAGAGTTACAGGTGAGCTTGGAAGATTTCTAAGTGGAAGTGGTGATTGAACCAAGTCTGTTTTAGATTGAGCAATCACTTCCGCCTGGACAGAGCTGGTAGGAAACAGTAAGTACAAAGGCACATGCTGTTCCTGTTTCAAACCTGTTATGCTATATGCATGGTACAACATGGCAATGTTATAGTTCAGGAGTCTTACCATCAAAGTTCAATTAATGGTGATGACTGTTGTTTAAAAACATTTTTGTGAGGTTAGCACCTCTTAGTAGTAATTTAGGAAAATCTCAAACTTTTCTCTTTGAGGTTATTTTAAAAAATTCATTATTATCTGTGTATCTGTTTTAGAATGGCTTTAGATGACAAACTCTACCAGAGAGACTTAGAAGTTGCACTAGCTTTGTCAGTGAAGGAACTTCCAACAGTTGATGTGCAGAAATCTCATGGTAAACGTAACATTTTTCATATATCTAGCTTTAAAACTTTCTTACTGCTTTTATAACCATGTCTTTGGATGGGCCTTCACAGAGGAAAGAATAAAATTTGGACTATAAATAGATCATTTTGCAGAGGGTACAATTGGATTCCGTCCTTTATTCAGCTGCTTAAATCTCATACAACATACATACATCTCTGCTTAACACTGAAAGTAAGCTTGAGGACATGGACTGGATGTTCAAGTTGCATACACATATTGCTTTATGGTCAAAATTTAATTTCTTGATGGAATGAATGAATCTCTGCAATCCTAATCCATCTCCTTTTTCTCCAAATCCAAATTAGTTGTACATGGCCTAAAAAGAGTCATTTCTATTATTTATAAAGGTTAAATGTATTAATTTGGTTAGCAAGCTTAGTAGATTTAATAGAATGACTTCTAGATTTCTCTGTGGATTTTCTCCTTTGATTTTCTGACAACGGTATAGCAGATGATTATATTAATATCATGGCAAAGAGAAATCATTTTCCTGGAAAAACACTCAAACTGCTAAAGTGCTTTGTGGATTAAGTTGGTATGTCTTAAATCTTTTATGCTGAATTTTTAGCTAGCCCATTACCTAATTTTTATTTAGGGATATAGATGAAAGTTTTTTGTTTGTTTTATAAATTAGTATTGCTTCCTAGTTAAAAGTAAATGAGACAGTTTAGGTTAGAAGACTTTCAATAATCAAGAATCAAAGAAACTTCAAAAGAAAATTATTGGGCAGCGCCTGTGGCTCATTGGGTAGGGTGCCGGCCCCATATACCAAAGGTGGAGGGTTCAAACCTGGTCCCAGCCAAACTGCAACAAAAAAATAGCCGGGCGTTGTGGCAGGTGCCTGTAGTCCCAGCTACTCGGGAGGCTGAGGCAAGAGAATCGCCTAAGCCCAGGAGTTGGAGGTTGCTGTGAGCTGTGTGATGCCACGGCACCCTACCGAGGGCAATAAAGTGAGACTCTGTCCCTAAAAAAAAAAAAAAAGAATTATTATGTATTATATCTAAAATTGGGAAAACAAAATTCATTTCTTTTATGGGGGTCACTACTAAAGTTTTGAGACAGACAGTGTTATGGTACATTGTTTCCATTCCAAGAAACACAGGCGACAGCATCCTTTCTGATTTACCCTTACAAGTTTCAACTGGCTTGGCCTACTGGTGTTGCTGGGAGAGAGGGCTTCATTTTCATCTGAGTGGATTTAATGTTTCTTCATTTTTGTCTATCTTAAAACTTTCATTATGACCCATATAGGACACTGAAGGATATACAGGAGGAGTTCTGTGGAAGTACCACAAACATGATGCAGTTTGTAGCATTGAAATTTAATAGTACCAATTATCATGTCTTAAAAGCCTCGTAAAATGTTTTAGATCATTTTAAAGTTATTATAATGATGGGAGAGTCCTTATATTAGTGAAAGCATGGATTTGCTTATACAAGTGGTAGTTATTATAATATTTATTGACTGGTTCCTATGTGCTTGGCACTGTAATAAGCAATTTCCACGTGAGATCAACACTGATTCTCCTGTGGTAAGTGACCCTATGAGATACTAATTTTATCTCCACATTATAGATGAGGAGATTACTTATCCATGTTCATATAGCCAGTTTATGTGGTATATTAAGTCTGATTTTGGAGCCGAAACTTTTAGCCATGTGCTAATTTCTCCAAATAAAATCATTGTGGAATCATGAGTTAGAGATCATTATGTGTATATAAATGCTGTTCCATTTTAGGCCTAACCTTCCTATTTCTAGACATGGGTTGATTAAGGTACATCTGAATTTTCTTTCTTATTCCTTATATTTAGGCATTGAAAAACATGGCAATAGTAAAACAGAAACAATTACTAAGTCTGCTCATATTTCTAATTGCAGTGTAGCCAGTGATTATTTAGGTAAGTTTTTTATATTAATAATTTTTTTCATCATCAATGCTGTTTTTCTAACATTTGTTTAAATTCTTAAAAGTGTAGCTAAAACTAAGGGCTTTAAGTTTGTCAAGGCTCTCTTCCTCTTCTGGCCTTTGTATTTTAGTCTTATTTTCTCTTCCTATAGACCCACTTTCTTCCATGGTAGAGACTTGTGACCTTCCATGGCTCCTAGTCCATAGAAATTTACTACTGAAGAAAAGACCACTGCGTCTTTTCAGTTCTAATTTGAAAATTCTTAGGGAGAGATTCTCTCTGTTTGGGTCTTGGGCTTATCTTTAAAGCCAGAGCATATTGCCAGGGGACTAATGTACTATGATAGGCCCCAACTGGGTTAGGAAGCAGTCAATCACTAGCAATGGGGGTGGGGAAGAGGTGGGGGGGTGGGGGGGACGACCCTTGGCCAACGAAAGCAACAGATAGAATGGGAGTCTACAGTTCTGTAGTTCAATAGTCTACAGTTCTTGAAATGTCAGCTGTCACAAAAAGTTTTCCATTGGTTTTTATGCCTCTCCTGAAGATTTGGATAAAATTACTGAGGAAGATGATGTTCAAGGTATTCAAGGGAAAAGGAAAGCAGCCTCTAAAGCTACAGTACAACAGAGGAAGATTCTTTTGGAAGGCAGTGATGGTGACAGTGCTAATGACACCGAGCCAGACTTTACAACTGGTGAGTTACATCCTTCAAAATTCTGTGGACATTCAATAAAACAGTTCTTGGAGGCCATTAATTTATGCAAAGCATTGTGCTAAACCTTTGGGCTATGCAAACTCAAGGGACACAGGACAGTAAAATTCAGTGATGGGCATTTGGGGAAGAAGTTTTGTCAAGGTAACCTTAAGGCTGTGCCTCAAAAAATGAGTAGCATTTAGACAAACTAAAGGGGTAGAGTAGCTTTTCTGACAGATAGAAAGGCATAAGCAATGGCGTAAACGAGTGCACATATGAGTCCAGTGAGGCTTGCTGGGAGGGAAGGATGCTGCAGAAGAAGCTAAAGTAGTGGGCTGGTGCTAATCAAGGAGGGTCTCGGGCCTATTCTAGGAAATACAGGCTTTTTTTCCCTAAGAGTAGTAAAAATTTATGAATTTTTTTTGTTTTTGGAGACAGAGTCTCACTTTGTTGCCCTTTAGTAGAGTGTTGTGGTGTCCTAGCTCACGGCAACCTCAAACTCCTCAAATGATCCTCTGAGGCTCAAGTGATCCTCTTGCCTCAGCCTCCCGAGTAGCTGGGACTACAGGTGCCCACCACAGTGCCTGGCTATTTTTAGAGATAGGGTCTCACTCTTGCTCAGGCTGATCTCGAACTCCTAAGCTCAGGCAGTCCACCTGCCTCAGCCTCCCAGAGTGCTGGGATTACAGGGGTGAACCATCATACCTGAGAATGAAATATTTTGAGGCAGAGTGATATGAAACCTACATTTTATCATGGAGATTTTCATTCAGAAATCAGGCACAAGGAAAACATAGTGACCTTGACAGAGCACCATAATATATTAACTAAAAACTAAAATGAATAAATTTATGTCAAATCAGATGCTATCTCTTATACACATATTTTGACATGCCATCAACCAACAATAGCAGATTTGTTTATCAATGCTTGTTCAACAGATATTTAAGTACCTATTACGCGTGCCATATTCTAAACACTAAGGGTCAATAGAGAACAAAATAAAAAAGTAGCTCCTGTTCTTTTGGAGCTTAAGTTCTAGTGAAGAGAAACAGACAGTAAACAAATAGGCATGTCAAGTGCTATGATAGAAGAGGTAAGAAGAAGGAGGCGTGGTGGGAGGTGAGGGGCTGGCAAGGTTGGGGTAGGAAGTGTTATCTTAGGTAGGGTGGTCGGGAAAGGCTTCTCTGAAGTGATATATCAGGATGGAATCCATGTGGAGATCTGAAGAAAGAAAGAGGAAATAGCAAATACAACGTCCTGAGGCAAGAGTGTGCTTAGTTGAGAATCATAAGGCTGTTGTGCTGAAAGCTGAGTATGGGAAGTGGGGAGTGGGAGGAGATGAGATTAGAGAGGAAATCAGATCAGGAAAGCAATTGGATTTACAGAGGGAAGGACACGACCTTAGCCAAAAACTTAAAGGCTCACAAAAACTACTAGATTGAGAAGAGACTGTAAGTTGAGCCAGGACAGGGGAGAAGTGGTAATACCAGTTAGGAGACCATCCAGTGCTCTAAGTGAGAGATGATGGTGGCTTGGACCAGGAAGTCATCAGGTTACATATATACATATATGTGTGTTTGAAGGAATATCCTGTAGAATTTGCTGATGTATTAGCTGTAGAGTAGGAGGGAAAAGCATAATCAAGGATGACTCAAGTTTTTTATTTGAACGACTGGAAGTTGCTTATGGTTATATACTTGCTGACTTGTTTTGTTTCTTACACTGAAATGGAAAAGGCTCAGGGGAAGGAGCAAGTTTGCTGGATGAAAGGGCAGTACTGACTATAATTAAGAGTTTAGACGTGATAGAGTCACCTCTGAGAGCCAAGTGAAGATGATAAGTAGACAATTGAATAAATGAACTTGTAGTTCAGGAGAGATGTCCAGGTTATACATAAACTTGGAAGTATCACCATAGAGATGATATTATTAGGACCATGACTCCAGATGACATTGATCATACTTAGGGGATGATTGTAGATAAACAGAAAAAGTCTATGTACTAAGCTCTGGGACATTTAATGTTTAGACATCAGGAAGATTAGGAACACTAGCAAAGGAGATTGAAAAGCAATGGCTAAAAATGTAGAACCAAGAGAGAAAGGGTATCTGAAAACTGAGTGAAGCAATCATTTCGAAGAGCAGGGAGTCAGTTGTTAATGACTTGTTAGGTCTAATAGATAACTGAGAGTTGACAAATGGATTTGACAAGGTTAGTGGTGAGCTTAGTAGAAATGAAAGCCCATGGCCAGGCATAGTGGCTCATAGCACTGCAATCCCAACACTGAGGAGGCTGAGATGGGAGGATTGCTTGAGGCCAGGCGTTCAAGACCAGCCTGAACAACATAGCAAAACCTTATCTCTAAAAAAATAGAAAATTACCTGGGTGCAATGGCATGCATCTTTAGTCCTTGCTGCTAAGGAGGTTGAGGCAGGAGGATCACTTGAGCCCAGGAGTTTGAGGTTGCTGTGAGGTAGACTGATGTGAAGACACTCTAGTCTGGGCAAGAGAGTTAGATTCTGTCTCAAAAAAGAAAAGAAAGAAAAGTTGTGTCCTCCTAGATTATATATTCTAAAACTTTGGAGAAATTTTCTCTCCCACTTGCCTTCCCTGAACCTAGATTCTCTCAGGATTCCAGAAATAATTACTTGAATTTGCAAGCTACTAGTTATGACAGCCTTCATGTGATCTGCTGGCCCTTTATGACTGATCTGTACAGCACAGTAATCATTATGTGAATATGTAAGTTGATTACTCTTACTTGTTTTTAAATTTGTGTGGAGAGGATTATAGGATAAGGAAATTGCAATTTGAAGATCATAGCAACATTGTTGATTGAGGTAGAGATCATCAGGGTTGATGAGGATCTTTACAGTGGAGAATTCAGGCTAGCACCAACTGTACCAGCTCACAGTGGGACAGCCATACATTGTATGCTTTCTGATTCAGTGTAATGTGAAGTACAGAGCATCACCTGTGAAGTATATCTTTGCCAAAAAGAAAAAGAAAAAAAGATCAGCCCAAATCTAATCAACACTTGAGAGCAGAATTCCAGCTCACAGAAAGTGCAAGAATAAGTTAAATGACACTATGATGAAGAAAAGAGACAAATCTAGGCTCTAGGACCTTCTACAGAATACCTGACCTGGCTACTTTAGCAAGTCTTTGGGTTGGGGAAAAAGGGGGAGGGTATTGCTCTAAAGAGATTAATGTAGACTGGATGGAAGACGATATGAAGAAGCTGGTGATGGTATTGCTAAGTATGGTAATGGCACTGCTGTGTAAGAAAATGTCCTTGTCTTACAGAGATGCATTTGCAAGTGTATAGGAGTGTAGTGATGTGATGCTTTGAATATATTTTAATATACTACAAGAAGGAAAGGGAAAAGGAGGAGGAAAGAATAATAGATGAAACAAATGTAGCAAAACATTGATGATTGTTGCCTCTAGATGGCAGTTTATTGTTATCTACTACTGTGTGGGTTTGAAATTTTTCATGTTATTTTTTATATGAAATAACATTGTTTTAGATAGATAGTAATATGTGCGGATAATAGGGTTTATCTCTGAGTTGTGAGATAGTGAATTTTCTTTTTGTCTGGTTATAGTTTTTACAGTAAGCATGTACTGTTTATTTTTCATTTTATTGTATACTTTTTGCCTTAACCATTTTCTCCTTTATATATGCAATACCAATTTTTTTTGAAGTTTTATGTGACTATAGGACTAACGCTTATTTACACTTAGTTTTCAGAGTTTATTATTTATAAAGCATGGTTTTCTGTCCTAACCTTTCTAAAAATAGAAGGATGATTGGTTAACTATCAGGTTAAGCTGTGCTTTTTTCTAGAGTAGCTGCAGAACTTCCCATATTGTATCACTGGCTTATATCGTTCCATGTACCGGCATTCCGTTCCATGTACCGGCATTTCCAGGGCTACAAATGAGATGGGTTCTATAGGATTAAATGTGTTTGTAAGTCAGAACAGGTACACTTACCTATCACCCATAATAGCCTTCATTTGTAAGTGCAAATTGTCGTCAGTCGGATGTTTGTAACTCGAGGACTTCCTGTAGTACAGAAAAGAGTTTGTGGGAAATAGGGGCATGTCCCAAATGAAATCAGATATAGGAGTATCAGCTAAGATTGTTGTGGTGTGATTAGTCTCAATTCCTGTGGTTCTCTCTTCCAGAATGTTGAAGTTTTTGTGATTAAGGGAAAGATACTGTTATTACTATAGATGTCCTTATTTTGAAGACGGGCTATCGTCATGCCTTACCATTCTTTTCAAAAGTTATTGAGTTAAACTGATAAAATCAGAAGGAAAGATAATGCATAGGAAATTATAGTGATAATAGTAATAGCAAACAATTACGTTTAGCCGGTTATATTAAACCTGAAATACAGGTTTGTGGTTATCCCCATTTTCTAGGTGAGGAAACTGAGGAGCAATCAAGTTAGTGACCTAACATCACATGCCACAAGTGGAGGAAGTAGGATTCAAACACAGGCACCCACAGTCTCAACCACTGCAGTGTTCTGCCCCAGGAAGGTGTGCAGCTCAAAGGGGCACAGGAATCTGGCACAAAAGCCATTGATAAACTGGAGGCAACAGAAATCTCACTTTTTAGAACATAGTATGTAATCTTCCATTTTAGGTGAAGATTCTGAGGAAGATTCTGATTTTGATGAGGATGGAGATGATGATGTAGACTTCACTGTGAGAAAAAGTAAAGTTAAAGAAATTAAAAAGAAAGAAGCGAAGGTGAAATCCCCAGTAGAAAAGAAAGAGAAGAAGTCTAAATCCAGATGCAGTGCTGTGGGTAAGCTTAGTCCGAAACACTTATTTTTAATGAAGAAAATGTATTTGGTTTGTTTGCTGTGTTTCTCTTATCTTTGCTTTTGTTCTCTTTAATATCTTGCTAATATTCATTTAGTTAAAATATGTAAAAAAGCAGGGGAGGGGAAAGGAAAAAAGCAGACTAGAATACACATAGGCTAGCACTTACTGTGTATTACTTTCTTCAGGGCTCCCAGACACACTCTGATGTCAACTACATTTTATAGTGAGAAAACTGGAGCTCAGAGAGGTTAATATGTTGGAAATATTTCCAAATAATTTCCAAATACTATGTTGGAAATCTTACATCTAATAAGTGAGGGGCTAGAATTTGAACCCACATTTGTCCATTCAGAGTCTGAGCTCTATCTACTAGATCTCATTTTCTCCAGGTTGTTAAACTGGGAAGTTTACACGATTATAATATCTTTTTTCATGCTTAACTTAGTCTGCTTTGAGAGCTCTTCGGCCACATGCTTAGGACCCATTTTTAGTTTGTTACTTTTCTCCAAAACAATTTCTGTTAGAAACTACTTTTACAATAAAACTTGGAATTTATGACAAATTGAGCATGGAATACCTGCTTGTTATATAAAATAAATTAGGATATTTTTGAGTGATACATGGTATATGATAAATATTGTAAAATAAACTTTCATTAACTGAATTTGTTTTATTTATTGAAACCCATTTTCATGTTTTAGTTTTCAATGTATATGCTGTTTGATACTAAAAGTTCTGTTGTCCAGTCTTCCCACTTAGTAGGAGGAGTTGCCCTCCACTTTGAATAGCGTGCTTCTGAGTGCTTAATTGAAGAATTACATAAGAAATACTGATTGAGACACATCAATATATATTATACACTCTACTGTATTCTGAATTAATAAGGTTTTAATTAGAGTGTTCTCTTAAATTGACATTTCATTTGGTTTTCAGAAATTAGATTTTAAATGCAGGGGCTTTTGGATAAAAAAAAAACTATTAGTTTCCTATTGCTGTTACAATATAACAAATTACCACAAACTTAGTGGCTTAAAAGTACATAATTATTATACAGTTCTGGGAGGCAGAAGTCCAAAGTGGTTTTCCCTGGGGTAAAATAAAGCTGCTGGCAGGACTGTGCTCCCTTGTTGGAGGCTTTAGGGAAGAATCCACTTTCTTTCCATTTCTAGCTCCTAGAGCAGTGGTTCTCAACCTTCCAAATGTCACAGCCCTTTAATACAGTTCCTGTGGGTCACGGCCCACAGGTTGGGAACTGCCGACCTAGAGGGAGCCTGCATTTCATGGCTTGTGACCCCCTTCTATGGACTTTACCACATCATGTCATGACTGACTCTCCTGCTTCTCACATTTACTTGCAAGGACCCCTGTGATTAGATTGGACCCATCCAAATAATTCGGGATAATCTCTCTTCTTGACTTAATTCCATCTGCAAAGTCCCTTGTTCATGTAAGGTAACAGATTCACATGTTCTGGCAAATATCTTTGAGGGGCCATTAGTGTGTCTACCACAAGTGATAATATGAAAATGTCATTAACAATATGAATGTATTTTCTATTTTCTTTAAATGTTTAGGGGTTTTTTTGTACTTTCAGATTGATATTAGGGTACAGATGATTAGGTTACATTGTTAGCTGGTTTAGCTAACTTCTTCACCAAGACACGCGAACAACCAAAATTTCAGTTTCCAAGTTGGAATTTATGAAGTCTTTCCTTGGAGCAAGTTGCTTCACAAGGGAGATTAATATATAAAGAAGTAAAATTTAACCATTAAGTTGCAAAATTAAGGATTAAGAAAAATAGGTTATTTTCTAGCCCTGCTGTTAAGGTATTACATAACTTTGGAGAGTCTTTTATCCTAGCATAGATTGTATTTTTTCCCTTGAAACAGAAAATTTTGAGAGCTGTGTTATCCAATATTGTAGCCCCTATCCACATGTGGCTATATTACATTAAAGTTAATTTAAAAATCCGTTCCTCTGCTTTGCTAGCCACATTTCTAGTACACAGAATCTATATGTGGCTACAGTATTGGGCAGCACAAAATACAGAACATTTCTATGATCACAAAACGTTCTTTTGGACAGTGCTGTTCTAGAGGGTACATATATAGTGAAAATGTCCATGTTCATATGCACTTAGATACCCCTTAGGTGTCTCAAAACAAGTATTATTGTTTCCATTCCTACTGGGCATACTTCTAGAGTCTTATATCCCTTATCACACTGCATCATATTTATATTCTACTGTCCTCTTCCCTTCATTCCTTCCCTTCCCCCTCCAAACAAAGACCAAAACCTGCTCCTATTCTTGTGTTCACTTTCTAGGCAAATGGCACCATCAAGCAGATGTGCCCATAAGAACCTGCAAGTGGAGGATTATTTCTTCATCTTCATCACTGCCTCACTCCGTCTAATTACTAGAACATATCTAATGTACTATTTTCCCTTCTCTTCTCCACTGTGCTTAGTTCACACCCCCATTACCTCTCACCTGATTCCCAGAATAGCTTTTGAATGTTCTATTTGCCCTACACTACCTCCAGAAAGATGTTTTAAAAATGCAGTCATTCCTGAGAAAAATTAATACGTAATTGTGACTAGCCAGACACTCCTCTACAAAGCTTTTTAGGAATGATCTGCACCCTTTCTCTCTCTCTGACCTTTTCTATCTTTGAGATTCCTCTTCTAGCCATATTGAACTAGTAATGGTCCTGGAACTTGGTGCATTTTTCAGCTTTACATGCTGTATTCCCTCTGCCTGGAATACTTCCCTCAACTCATCTTTACTCCCTGAAGCTTTTAAACACATACATCCAGATTGTTTCCCTTCCTATTGGGTGTACTTCTAGAGTTTGTTACATCCCTTATCACACTGCATTATACACATATCTTTATGTTTCTGTCCTTTTCACTGGACTCCAGTGACTGGACTATAAAGTCCTCAGGAGCAGGCTCCAGGGATTAAAATCTTTCTGACTCTAGAACCTAATATATTGTCTCATTGACACGTACTAATGAGACACTGTTGGTTAAATAGTTGCAAGTATGGACTTTGGAGATAAACCTGATTTCTAATCCCAGCTCAACACTTACTAGCTGTCAGACTACAGGCAGATCCCTTCACTTCTCTGTTTCCTTATCTGGCAGTGGGGATAGCCATCTGTATCAAAGTTGTAAAAGGTTAAAGGTAGCATCTGTGACATGTTTTCCACACTACCTGGCATATAAACACTCATGAAAATTGGCTATTCTTAGGCTCTCAGTAAATGTTTGTTAACTTGTTAAATAATTTTCAAATTTATGATAGTACCTTTTTAATTTCTTATAAGAGTATGTAACTATAATTTTTACACATACTTGCTAGATTTAAACTATATCTTCTATATAACTTTTTTATGTTTGTTTTCCAAATAAGTGACTTCAGTAGACTCTGCTCCAGCTGCTATCAAATTGGAATCTCAACCCTCACCAAAAAAGGTTTCTCTTTCTTCAGAGGCCACTAGAAAACCATTACAAATATGCAGTCCTTCAGCTGAAAGGAAGAGACCTAAGTGGGTGCCACCAGGTATGGTATATTTATGATCAAAGGCAAGAACTTAGAAAATTACCATAGATTTATCCTAGTTATAAATGCTATTATATGAGCATCTTCCCATATTATTATATATTATTCAAAACCAAAGTTTCTAGCTACTGCATTTATTCATCTTTTATTTAACCATTCCTTATTATCAAATATCCAGGTCATTTATGGGGTTTTTTAGTGCTATAAATAAAGCTTATAATAAGCACAAACAGCCTTATTTTTGAAATCTGTGGCAAATTCCTGATTATTTTCTTAGAATAAAATTTCTAGTAGGTGAATTACAATGAAAAGCATAAACATTTGAGATTCCTAATGTGTATGTTTCTGACAACGGATGTTTTGCTTAGGGCCTTCTGACGTCCACAGTCTGACTGAAGACTCAGGACCTAGTGTGGGAATTCCAGCATTTAACAAGTGCCCTAGCAAACTGAACATTTGGCTCTTACAAACTTGACTTCTTTTTATTCTCCTTTATTCATAGCCACATTTCACTAATCCTTCAAAAATTCTTTGACCTTCAGCCTTCTTGACATTACTAAAACCCTAATCTGAGTGCAAACCATTGCTGCTTTCCTAACTAGTCCTGTGTCCACTCCACTCTTCCAACTGCCTGACATTTTACTTCAGTGAAATGGATACTTTTTGTCCCTCAAGCACATTGTGTGTGTTCTTCTGTCAGGGTCTCCATTCAGTGTTCTCTCTCTGCTATGTCTTTCTTCATGTGTCCCTTCCAAGTCCTCTAGATCTACTCTGGTTTTACTTGATTTCCTTGAGTGACCTTTCTAAATGGCCCACAGTGACTACTCTGCTAAAGATGACTGCACATTCACAGATAGACCTAGGCCTGAGCCGTGAAGCTGCATGACGACTTAGTTTATTGAGTCTTAATTTCTTTATGTGAACTATCAGGAACTCATAAGCTTTAAAGTCCTTCCTTCTTTAAAAATGCTAAGATTTTCTTTTCTTTTTTTTTTTTTTTTTTTTTTTTTGCAGTTTTTGGCCAGATCTGGGTTTGAACCTGCCACCTCTGGCATATGGGGCCGGTACCCTACTCCTTTGAGCCACAGGTGCCACCCAAAAATGCTAAGATTTTTAGCGAGAACTTGAAAGTCTTTTAGAGAAGGAAAAGAGGGAAGAATAATTCCTAAAATAATGACATATCATTCAAAGAGTAATCCTTAGTATAATTCTTCCAAGCATACTCAAGGATTCCCCAACAACAGATACTTTAAGAAATGATGTCTGTAGAAATTAAAAAGTATAATTAAAAAGGTACAAAGGGTATAATGGAATGGATAAAGAACTAATGTCATAAATCACAAAGTACTTGTAGTTTTGTTGTGTTGCAGGGCCAGGCAAGCAATGTAAACGAGTGATGGGCCCATGGAATAGACCTGTATGTGTGTGTTGGACGTGGGAGCTCAGCCCCTGTTGAAGGAAGTAGCTGCTACTCAGCTTCATTTGATTGTTTCCATGTAGGATTATGGGCCTGGTATTTCCAGATCTGATTTTTTTTTTTTTTTTTTTTTTGAGAGAAGCCAGAAATTCAGATTTTAATGTGAAATTTCCTAATTTTATAAAGTTGACTTTGACACCATGTGAACCAAGCAATTTATCTGACCCTCAAGTTGCCAGTCTGTTACCTGTAACATACAAATACGAGAAGACCACCAAGACCCCAAAGGGAACATGAGCCAGGAACATAAACATACCAATGCTCCCAAAATATACAGTAGAAAATATGAACAGTTTCCGTTTGTAAAGTGGATGGTAATTATAAAAATGTGAATTAAAATAATAAAATGCTATTTTATACCTGTCAAACTAGAAAACAAAGCAGTATAATCCAGTACCTATTGGGTTATAGGGTAGCAGGTATAATTATTTCCTTTAAATGTGTAATCCCTTTATAGTCCAGCAACTATAGCCATGATCAGCTATGAACATTAATGCAGTTAAATATTAGAATACCAGATGAAAATAATTGCTATATTCAGGTGATGGTAAAAATGAAAATATAAATAAAAATAGCATTTGCCATATTTTAAGTTATTTAATGATTAAAAAAATAGACTTTTTGAAGGCATGCTTATAAAAATTATAGGACTTCAAAAAATTCATTATATGATGGGTGGCACCCATAGCTCAGTGGGTAGGGCACCAGCCACATACACCGAGGCTGGCGGGTTCAAACCTGGCAACTGCAACCAAAAAAATAGCCAGACGTTGTGGCAGGCACCTGTAGTCCCAGCTACTGGGAAGCTGAGGCAAGAGAATTGGTTGAGCCCAAGAGTTTGAGGTTGCTGTGAGCTATGACAGCAAGGCACTCCACCCAAGTGACAGCTTGAGACTCTGTCTCAAAAAAAAAAAAAATTAGATTTTACTACTTTAGAATTCATAATTGCGTGCATTTCTTCATGTTTTTATAACCAACTTTCCTATTTCAGCTTTCATGGTGAAGTTTTGGCATCATTACCTTGGCTTCTGAGATGTTTGAAAATAGACATTATATTCCTTCTGCTCTTTGGAACTTTCCATTCTTTTGATCTAGTTTCTTGCTTGATAGATGCTAGAAAGCAGAATAATGCTTATTACCTCCTTTCTTGCTTCTTGTGTTTTAATAAACTAATCTTTGTTAAGAGATTTGTGACATTAGCAGCATCGTCTCATATGTTTTCTTTCAGCTGCATCCGGAAGTAGCAATGGCAGTAGCCCACTGACAGGAGCGTCCGTTAAGTCTCCAAATCAGAGTCTCCGTCTCGGCTTGTCCAGATTAGCACGAGTTAAACCTTTGCATCCAAGCACCACTAGCAGCCGAGTGTGGTAGTGAAGAAATGTTTGAGAAAAATCACAGTTTTACAAGTGTGTTTATATTTGAGGAGGGAATTGTAATATAAAGGAATCCTTTCACATGTCTTATCTGTACTCATTTTGTGATTTTGTCCTCTGGAAAGCTATTCAAGACTTCAGTAAGAGGTTTGTTAATAAGAATTGCCTTCTTACGCCATTTCCTTTTAAAGAGTATATTCTATTTTCTTGTCAGACATGGAAGAAGTCCACACATCGTATGCTATTCTTTCTAGTAATGTGATATTCCCTTCTAGTTTTGTTCTAGTTTATGGCACCTTAACTAACTGTTCATAGAATTTAGTATCATTTTATGAAGTCTTTTTTCATTGTCAAATTTTTCAGGAAAATGGAGTAGTTTTGAAATGTTCTCATTTTTGATACCATTGCATCTATATTGTCTCTGATTATTTACATTTCACGATAAAATGAGAACACTGCAAAGAATGTTAGTCTCTTTGTTATAAATATAAACAGGGTGTGAAGCTATTTCTTAAAGTAATCACTTTTTGTTAAGCTTGTGTTCTAGAAAGGAGCCATCAAGTACTTGGTCATCCCTACTATGATGTTAGATAACATAACTTTTTAGGAAGCTTGGTTCTGAATTTATTGTAAATAAAAATAGTAATGAAATATTTTATATTGAGAATTTCAGCCAGCTCTTGATCACTTTAATAAATGTTTTTCAAATCATGTTAACCATTAAAAAATATATAAACTCAGTTCTTGGTTTATGGAAACATCAATGTTAACATGAATATAATAGAAGTATGATTAAAGTGAGCATTTGCCTGTTACTATTGTACATTTTCTTATTATGTACTTTTATACTGTTATATACCCTATGCACCCACTTTTTACTACACATTTTTCAGTCCTCTGTACGGTTCAGTGTAACAGTAAACAGCAAGAGCCTTCTCTGGGTTAGGTACTGGTCTCATTGAGTAATTGCTTGGCACCAGCTGGATGAACCTGTTCTGCCATGTTATTCATGTTAATAGTTTGTTCTTTTTGAAAATGTTCTCAAAGTATGTCAAAACTGGCCTGACTGAAAGCACTGATACCTTCATGTTGCCAAACCCAGTGTGTATTTTTTTCACTTAATCTATACCCTATTCATCATACCCTGAATAAAACATTTTATTTCTTAGGCTCATGTGACGCCTTTCTTTTGTTTTTTTTGTTTTTATTTTGTTTGTTTGTTTGTTTTTTAGATTTTATCTTAATTTAATTTCTATCCAAGTGACTTATGTACAGAATTTACAACATCAAATAGTACTATAGGCGTATAAAGCAATTTTCTGTCCCCTGCCCTCCAGACCCCTGAATCACATACTTATTTGTGAGGCAATCAATTTTTGTGAGGTGAGCAATTTTAATTCTATTAGTGCTATATCTTGATTTGTTTGTTTTTGAGTTTTTGTTTGG